>CM042840.1:579670-634670 GCA_023653725.1 Bungarus multicinctus
TTAAAACCCTTCCCAGCGCTCGGCAGGCTGTCGCGCACGAATGACGTATTTCCGGAAGTGTTTGAGACCTTGCCCTTCCTTGCGCCAGGCATGCTGTCGCGCGGTAGCGACGCCGACCCGGAACCGCTTCAGGCCTTGTCCTTCCGAGCGCCCGGCAGGCCGTCGAGCGCGAATGACGCAGGGGGTGCGACACCAGGAAGCGGGCCCATAGGTGTGGGGGGGCGGCCAAAATGGCGCTGGTGGAAGGCGTCGGGGACGAGGTGACGGCATTGGCGGCGCTGGCGGCGGCGCTGGGCCTGTTGGGGCTGGCCTGGTTCTCCACGCGGACCGGCGAGCGCGGGGAGGCCGCCCTCCCCGCCGACGCCGACGGGCCCCCGCCCCGCCGGGAACCCCAGCCCCGCCCGGAGCGGGAGGAAGAGGAAGAGGAGGATGAGGAAGGCCCGGCGGGGTCCCCCTTCGTGCTTCGCCTCAAGTTCCTCAACGAGACGGAGAGGCTGGCCCGGGTGCGGCCCAGGGACACGGTGGGCGCCCTCAAGAGGTCAGGAAGGGGGGGAGAAAGGGAGGGGAGGGGGGAGGGAGGGAGAGGGGGGCAAAGGGGGAGGGGGGCAAGAGGGAGAAGGGAGGAGGAAGAGGAGGGGGAGGGGGGCCAGGAGGCAGGAGGGGGACACTAGGAGGAGGGAGGGGCTGGGGGAGAAAGAAGGGAGGGGGTTAGGAAGAAGGGGAGGGGAGCAGAGGGAGGAGGGAGGGTCCAGAGGGAGGAAGGAAGGGGGGGGGGCAAAGGGGAAGAAAGAAGGGAGGCGAGTAAGGAAGAAGGGGAGGGGGGCAAGAGGGAGAAGGGGGGGTAAGAGGAGGGGGCTGGGGCCAGGAGGGAGGGAGGGGCTGGGGCAAAGGAAGGGAGAGAGGGGCCAGAGGGAGGGGTTAGAAGGAAAGGGGGAACAGAGGGGTGGATAGGAAAGGAGGGGGGCTCGGAGGCTGCCCTTCCCTGATCCCGTCAAATCCCCAGCCCAGCCCTCTCGGAGACCTGGCAGGATGAGGGTGGGGGGGCAAAGGGGGAGAAGGAAGGGAGGGGGAGTGAGAGGTAAGGGGGAAGAGGAGGGGGCTGGGGGCCAGGAGGGAGGGGGGGAGGGGTAAAGGGCGGAGGAAGATGCTAGAGGGAGGGGATGGCAGCAAAGGCGGAGGTAAGGGGGAGAAGGGAGGGTAAGAGGGAGGGGGGGTGAGAGATGAGGGGGAGGACCCGAGGGGGAGCAGAGGGAGGAGCGGGGTTTCCAGGGGGAGGGAGGGAGAGAGGTGGGGGGGCAAAGGGGGAGAAAGGAGGGGGGAAGGAAGAAGAGGAGGGGGGAGGGGAAAGGCGGGGTAAGGGGGAAGAGAGAGGGGAGGGAGGGGGTTGTGGCTAAGGGAGAGAAAGAAGAGGAGGGGGCTAGGGGCAAGGAGAATGGCAGCGAGGGGGGAAAAAGAGGGGGTCAAGAGAGAGGGAGGAGGTGGGAGCAAAGGGAGAGGCAGGGCTAAGGGGGGAAAAGGCGGGGGGGGCAGGAGAGCCTCCTCCTCTTCCTCCTCCTCCATTGGGCTCTCCTCCTCCCTCCCGCCCGCCCTTCTCTCCCTCCTCCTCCTCCGCCCCCTAGGCTCTACTTCCCCGGCCAGGAGCAGCTGGTGCGCCTCATCTACCAGGGCCAGCTCCTGCGGGACGACGCCCAGACCTTGGCCGCCCTGCACCTCGCCCACAACAGTGTGGTCCACTGCCACGTGGGCCAGCGCCCCCGACGCCCCACGGCCACGCCCTCCGGCGCCACCGACCCCCTGCCCGAAGGGGAGGCGGCGGGTCGGGCCGCCCGCAACCTGGGCGGCCTGATGCTGCCCCTGCTGGTGCTGCTGCTGGCCGCCCTTTGGTACTTCCAGCTGCGCCACCGCCACGTCTTCACCGCCACGGCCACCGCCTGCCTGACCGGCCTCACCCTGCTCTTCGGCTGCGGGGCCTGGGCCGCCTACCGCAGATGACGCCGAGCCCCGCAGCCGTCTCTGTTTACTGAAAGCAAGACTTAAACCCCCCGGGGTTGGGCTGGATGACCTCCCGGGGACCCCCTTCCCCGACTCGTCTTTTGCCTCTCCTCCCGACTGGCCCGCCCGCCGACGATTTCTTTGGGTTCCCCCGGGAAAGCTCGCCCAAGGAAGACGCAAGACCTCCACCGTCCGTCTCTGTCGTGGGAAGGAGGGGAAGCCAGGCCCGTCTCGACTTACAATGGGCCGACAAGCCTGTTGAGGACCGTCGGGGCGGAGGGGGGGGCTGATTCGGAGGGGCGACCGTCATGGGGGGCTCCTCGAGATGCTGCGACCGCCTGACCAGTCTGGTGACAAGGGGGGGGGGAGGTGGAAGTTCGCTTAACGACGGGGGAGGGGGGGCAAGGAAGGGATATGGCTAATTGAGGCTCAGCTCCCTTAAGAAATCTGTCACTGAGCAATCTGGCTTCCTTCATCCATCCATCCTTCCTTTCTCTCCCTTTCTTCCTCTTCCTTCTTTTCTCTCTCTTTCTCCCTTCCCTTCTTTCTCCTTTAATTCCTTCTTCTTTCCTTTCTTCTCTTTCTGTGGCTTCCTTCCTTCCTCCATATCTTTTTCTCCTTTCCCTTTCTCCTTTGTTTCCTTCCTGTCTTCCTTTCTTTCTCTCTTCTCCTCTCTTCCTTCCATCTTTTCTTTTCTCTCTTCCCTTTTTCTCCTTTCCTTCCTGTCTTCCTTTTCTTTCCCTATTCCTTCTTCCATCCTTCCTTTCTCTTTCTTTCTCCCTTCCCTTCTTTTTCCTTTAATTCCTTCTTCTTTCTTTCCTCTCTTCTTTCTCTTCCTTCCTTCCTCCATCCTTTCTTTCTCCCTTCCCTTCTTTCTCCTTTCTCTTCCTTCCATCCTTCCCCTCTTTCTCATGCTTCCTTCCTCCATCCTTCCACCATTCCTCCTTTTCTCCCATTTCTCCTTTCCTTCCTTCCTGTCTTCCTTTTTCTTTCCTCTCTCTTCTCCTTTCTCTTCCTTCCTTCCATCCTTCTCCTCTTTCTCTTGCTTCCTTCGTCCATCTTTTCTTTCTCTCTCCCTTCTTTCTCCTTTCCTTCCTTCCTCTCTTCTTTTTTCTTTCTTTCCTCTTTCTCTTGTTTCCTTCTTCCATCCTTCCTTTCTCTCTCTCTTTCTCCCTTCCCTCCTCTCCTTTAATTCCTTTCTCTTCCTTTCTCCATCCTTTCTCTTTTTCTTGCTTTCTGTCTCCCTGGTTTTTCTCTCTCTTATTCTTTCCCTCCTTCCTTCCCTCTTTCCTGTTCTCTTCCTCCTTCCCTCCCTCCCAGCTCTGTTCCCCTTCATCGGGGAAACCTCCTTCCCCCAGTGATCCCTTCAGCCCTGGGAATCTTCAAAGGGGCACAATGACAGCCACCATAGCGTCTGAGGAAGTCGTCATTAAGCGAGGCTCTTGGCCAGAAGCCGGCTGCGACAGGCTGCGGCCGCTCCTCACGGACACAGTGGCCGTCCCCACTGTACGACGGTGGCCAAGCCGCACCCCTGCGTCAGCCGTAAGCGCAAGGACCAGTCGCAAGTCCGTCGTGCTCATGAAATGGACGCTTGCCTGTCAAATCGAAGTCCAATTGTTCGGGGGACGTAAGGATGGAAACCAAGGACCCCCCTGGCCCCCCCTCCTAGTCCTCCCCCCCCCCAAAAAAATGCTAACTTCCAAAATAAAAAATCCTTGGAAAGAGTTTTTGTTTGTGGAATAAAAGGAACCAATGGAATTATTATTATTATTATTATATTATTATTATTATTATTATTATTATTATTATTATTATTATTATTATTATTATTATTATTATTGTTATTATTATTATTGTTATTGTTATTAATTACTACTATTACTATTACTATTGCTACTACAGTGGTACCTCTACTTACGAAATTAATTCGTTCCGGAAGCCGTTTTGTAACGTGAAAATTCCGTAAGTAGAGACGCAGCGTGAGACTGAGAACGCCGCGCGGTGCGTTACTCTCATCCCATACTTTTACCCGCCGCCTTGAAAGAGGCGGTGGTGCGGCCCCTCCTCAAGAAACCGTCCCTGGATCCAGCATTATTATCAAATTATCATCCGGTCTCCAACCTTCGATTTGTTGCGAAGGTTGTTGAGAGCGTGGTGGCACGCCAGCTCCCTCAGTACCTGGATGAAGTGGTATACCTAGACCCCCTCCAATCGGGTTTCAGGCCCGGGCACAGCATGGAGACGGCGTTGGTCGCGTTGGTGGATGATCTCTGGAGGGCCCGGGACAGGGGTTGTTCCTCTGTCTTGGTCCTGTTAGACCTCTCAGCGGCTTTTGATACGTCGACCACAGTATCTTGTTGCGGCGGTTGGGGAGGTTGGGAGTGGGAGGAACCGTTTTACGGTGGTTCTCCTCCTTCCTCTCTGGCCGTTCGCAATTTGTGTTGATGGGGCGGCAGAGGTCGACCCCGAGGCCCTTACTGTGTGGGGTGCCTCAGGGGTCGGTGCTCTCGCCCCTGCTGTTCAACATTTATGTGATGCCGCTGGGTGAGATCATCCGGGGTTTTGTGGTGGAGTTCCATCAGTACGCTGATGACACTCAGCTGTACATCTCTACCCCAGGCCACCCCAACGAAGCCGTTGAAGTGATGACCCGGTGCCTGGAGGCCGTGCGGAGTTGGATGGGTCTTAACAGGCTTCGTCTCAACCCGACCAAAACCGAGTGGCTGTGGTTTCCTGCGCCCAGATACCGCCAGCTTGTTCCTTCGCTGGCTGTGGGGAGAAATTCTGACCCCCATGGAAAGGGCTCGCAATCTGGGTGTCCTCCTGGACGTACGGCTGTCTTTAGAAGATCATATCACAGCCGTCGCCAGGGGGGCCTTTTGTCAGATTCGTCTGATTTACCAGTTGCGGCCCTTTCTGGATCTGGACGCACTTCGCACAGTCACCTCCGCCCTCGTCATCTCCCGCTTGGACTATTGCAACGCTCTCTACATGGGGCTCCGCTTGAAGAGTGTCCGGAGGCTGCAGTTGGTTCAGAATGCGGCCGCGCGGGTGATCTTGGGAGCCCCTCGGAGCTCCCATGTAACACCACTTCTCCGCAGGCTGCACTGGCTTCCTGTGGCCTTCCGGATCCGATTCAAGGTGGTACTGACTGTATTTAAAGCGCTCCATGGCTTGGGGCCTGGGTACTTACGGGACCGCCTGCTGCCATCAACAGCCTCCCGCCGCCCAGTGTGCTCCCACAGGGTTGCCCTCCTCGGGGTTCCGCCGCCTGATCGTTGCCCGCTGGCGACCCCAAGGGTGCGGGCCTTCTCTGTGGGGGCCCCCTCCCTGTGGAATGATCTGCCTCCGGAGATACGGGACATTACCGACATCCAGACCTTCCGGCGCGCAGTAAAGACCTTGTTTTTCCAACAGGCCGGCCTGGCCCAGTAAACGGTTCATGGGGTTTTAACTTAATTGGTTTTTAAATTTTTAATTATAATCCTTGAATTTTAATTTTGGAAATTTTATATCTGAAGGGATTTCGGCCGGATCTATGTTATTTAATTTGTTTTTAATTGTATATACTGTTCATTTTTTAGTAGGCTGTACACCGCCCCGAGTCCCTTTTTGGGAGAGGGGGCGGTATAAAAATTTAAATAAAATAAATACACAAAGATCCCTCCTAGCCAATGGGATGCCAGGAAGATGCTGGGAGATAACCAATGGCAGAGCAGCTCGGACGCGCCATTTTCAAACCAAGATCAAACTGCGCAAATTAGCGCGAATTTTGAAATGTTTGGCCTTTCGTATCTTGAAACATTTCGTAACTAGAGACGATATTTTCTCGATGACACGCTTCGTAACCTGAAACTTTCGTAACCAGAGCCTTTTGTAAGTAGAGGTACCACTGTATTACTGCTTTTACTATTACTACTATTACTATTATCATTATTGTTACCATTATCGTTTTTATCATCATCCTTATCATCATTACCATCATTATCATTATTATCATCCTTATTAATTTTATTGATTTTATTAATTTTATTATTATCATTATTATTAATTTTATTATCAATTTTATTATTATCATAATTATCATCATTAGCATTATTAATTATATCATTAATTATATTATATTATTTTTATTGTTATTAATTTATTATATTAGTATACTATTAATTTTATTAGCATTAATTTTATCATTAACATTAATTTTATGATTATTGATTTTGATTATTATATTATGTTGTCTATTTTATTATTAGCATTATTAATTTTATTATTATCATTATCATTACTATCATCATCATCATCATCATTATTTATTGCTGCAATCTGTCCGGGATCTCCCGATTCTTCAAGGGGAGAAGCAACTTGAAAGGAAAGAGGAGTTTCCAAAAAAAAATTGGAGGGCAATCAACCAGCGGAACTGCTTGCCACAGGACGTTGTGGGGGCTTCGTCACTGGAAGCTTGGTTGAGGGTCTCCTGCCAGAGCCGGGGATTTGTGGGGTTGGACTGGATGACCTTTGAGGTCCCATCCAGCCCGTCAGTCTGAGTCTGTCAGCGTTTCCGGCATGAGCCGGGGGTTGGACTAGATGACCTCCAAGGGCCCTTCCCGCTGTTATTCTATGGGTCTCTAAGGTCCTTATCGGGCAGGGAGTTGGACTGGATGACCTCCAAGGTCCCCTGCCCACCCACTGCCAGGAGGAATCCGCCGCCACAGCCTGGGGAGCCATGGCACCACGTAGACGATCGAGGGCCCTAGGTGACCCCAGAGGGAGGACTCCGGGGCCAATGGTCAACATCACCCTCCGTCAGCAGTCCGACCTTTTGTTCCTCCATCCCTCTTTCCTTTCCTCCTCCTCTCGTCTTCCTTTTCCTTCCTCTTTTTTCTTCCTTCTCCTAATTCCTTTTTCCTTCCTTTCTCTTTCCCTCCCTCCAATTTACTCCGTAAAGGCCCCTTTCTCGTCTCCGGGCCCACACTCCATTTCCCCGCACCCCACAAGTGACCCTATGCCTCCCAACTCAGGGAGCCCCATGTTGGGCGCATGGAGGAGGGAGGGACTTGTCCATCAGGGAAAAAGGCTGTTTTCTTGGGGTGGGGGAAAATTGTGGGGTGGTGGTGGCTTTTAATGGGACATGGTGGCTCAGGGGCTGAGACGCTGAGCTCATCGATCGGAAGGGTCGGCAGTTCGAATCCCAAGCGCCGTGTCACGGAGGGAGCTCCCGTTCCTCGTCCCAAGTGCAAGGAGACAAATAGGGATCAACTTTGGTGGGAACGGAACAGCGTCTTCAGCAGCATCTAGTCCTACTACCCACAGGACCATGGAGACGATAGTGCCGGTTCTTCGGCTTTGTAATTGACGAGCAGATTCCCTAGAGCCGGAAACGACTGGCGGCAGAGCAGAGCAGGAAAGCGTGTGGAGTGTCCCCTCCCCTTTGTCTGGCCACATCTCGTCCTGAACTCCACGCGAGGCTGCCTGCCTTACACGGGACATACACCCGAACAAAACAGAGGCGCCCATGCAGGAGACCTTGGGTTTATTATCCGTCAACATTTCCCACCCCTGCTTCCCCTCCTCCCTGGACCCCGATATCAGCATGGCTTGGCCCAGTGGATTAAAAAAACTACTCTGAGTAAGCTACCCGTGACTTAGGGTGAGTTCTCTGCTGCTGACGCTCCTTGTCCTGAACGAGGGGAGGCTCAAAGTCACCTGGGGGGGGGGGGGGCTAGTCCTGCCTCGATCGGCTTCACTCCTGCCCCCCCGTCCAACACTGCTCGAGAGACCCTAAGTGCAGTCGTGGTCCTTCCTGAAGAGGGTCGCCTCCCCCGCTCCGGCTGGTGCATAGAATTGAGGGGTGCGTGTAAGCTTTCCAGCGGCGGATGGGGTGCTGGGCGGGGGATGCTGCTCTGCAGACAAGACCGCGCGAGGGGTCCGGAGGGGCTCGAGGCCGTTCCCAAACCCTCTTGTACTGACACAAAAAAGGCACTGGGGTGAGAGGAGGGGCGGGGGGGCGGCCTCCGAGGTTTCGGCGTTCTCTCCTCACACCGGCATGGGCATCTCGTTGTATTCGTCCACCCCTTCCCTCTCGTCCAGGATGGGCTCCGCCTCGGCCGCGTCCAGCTGTTGGCATGCGTGAGAGAGAGACCCGATCAGGTAATGGGCTCAGTCTCCTCCGCAACCGCCCCTCCTCCCCGACATACCTCTTCCCCCCAAAACTTACACACTTCATCTCTCGCTCCGTGAAGATGCGGCTGAGCAGGCACAAGCGGAGGGGGACGGTGAGGATGAGGATGAAGGGGAAGGCTAGCGAGGCCACAGTGGACATTACGGCCCAGAGGACGGCCAGGCAGGCCAGCTGCAGGAGCGTGAAGAGGTGCATTCGCATTGTGCGTACCTGCGGAGGAGGAAAAGGGAGCCGAAGGTAGGAAGGTGGCGGTGGCGACACGACATCACCGATACATAGATGGAGACCTGTGCATGGCGGGTGTGTATGTGGACTGCTACCGGTTCACACTGGTTCTGGCGAACCGGTTAATTTTACTTCGGGTTCGCCGAGCCAGGAGTTGCAACGTCGGCCGGTCCCACCCACCCATCCCCTACTCCCAGGAGTCCCCATGTGGCCCGTTTTGGATCCCATGTCCTGCGCAGAGGTTCGGGGAGAGTGAAAAATGGGCCTCTCGGACATTCTGGAAGGCCGGAAAGGGGCCTGTTTTCCCCCTCCGGAGGCCGGGAAAGGGAGGAAACTCCTCCCGGAAGTCCTCCCGGGACCGTTTCCGGCCGCCGGAACCCAAGGGCAGGAGGCCGACTAGGACACGCCAACCCAGCAACCAGGCCGTTGCTACATTTTTTTTGTAAAAAAAAATGCCGGCGTGGTTGTGTTGGCTCTTGGGGGGGTTTGGAGCCCACCAACTTGCGGTTATATCAAAGCGAGTATGACCCCCTCATTTAGGCAATGCCCCCAGATAGACGGCAGGTAAAGGTCAACGCTTCGTAAAAAAAAACAGTTTAGAGTGGAGAAAGGATTGCAAAAGGAAGGGAGTGACGGCCCTGGAAAAGGAGATCGGTTTCGCAGGGAGAAAGAAAGGAACAAGAAAGGAACGAGAAAGGAAGTGAAGAATTTAGGCAGGGACATAGCGGACAGACCAACACACCTCCCCACCTCCTGGACAGCCTCACCTTCTTGACGTAGGGCACATCCGGGTGGTGCTTGGGCGGCATCAGCAGCAGGTGGAGGCGCTCGTAAAACTGGATCCCGTTCAGCGAGGTGACGCCCATGTAGAGGAAGATGCCGAAGAGCACCGCCAGTGGAATCCTGCGCAGCAGGTCCCCGATGACAATGGACAACCCTGGCGGGAGGAAGCGGACAGGGTTAGGTTGCGCGGGCGGGCAGGAGCCCCAACTGACTGCCCCTGAATATCGCCGAGCGGCTCACCGACGAGAGCAGCCACCAGCAGCCCGGTGACGCGCTGCTCCTTCACCTCCTGGATTTTGGGCTTGTCCCCCGGGGCCACCGCCTTGCTCATGACTGTGAGGGCGTTGGCGTGTGTGACGGAGCGCACCGTGGCTGCCGCCAGCCACGGCAGGCCGAAGAGGGCACAGAAGCCACCCATGGCCACGATGAGGAGCAAGTCCAGGTGGAACCCCGAGCCCTTCTGCAGCTTGCGCTCCTTCTTGCTGATGATCAGCCTGTGGGGTAGAGGGGGAAGCGGGGTGTGGGATTCAGCCAGTTGCTCACACGATCAGTTGGACCGCAGTTCAGCTCTTTAACTCACTGGCGCTCCAGTAGAAAGTAAGTTTTGGAGCTGAAAACGGGCATTTCTCAAATCTCGTGCGCGCGTTAAACTGCACGCTCACCAAACTGGTTGTTACACCGCTTATATCCCACCACCATGTGTGTGCGTGTCTCCTCTCCATACGTGGCCCCCAAAAACTGGTGGAGGTTGGGGGAGCGGGGGGGCCCGGAAGAGGACCTCTGTCCCGCAAGACTCACGTGGTGATCTGTGTCTCCATGAAGATGAGGATGAAGACTAGTACTGCGGGCAGCGCGCTGGCCACCATCATCCACACCGGGAAAGGCTCGCCGCTGCTGCCCAGGGGGTTAATCACCCAACCTCGCTTCTCGGGGGACGTGACTGAGAAGCCGCTGGGCACCGAGAGTTTCTGTTGGGGGGGGGGGGAACGAAACAACAGGAGAAAAGAGATGATGAGCAGGGAGGACAACGATTAAGTCAAAACTAAAGCTTGTCGGGATGGAGAGGCACACTGTGGAAGGGGTTGCATGGCGGCTCCTCCCTTTGCGAGGAGTCCGAAGGAGACCCCAGGACCCCCTCCTACCTGAGTGTAGGTGTCCTGGATGCTGGAATCCACCAGCACCATGAGGAGGATGGCGATGGGCACCCCAAAGTCTCCGATCACTCGCCGGACCTGCCCGGAGAGACCTGCTCAGCCACAGGAGCCTCTTGACCGTGCGGGGGGAGGGGGGCGCGTGAGGACCCTCCAGCACCATTTCCGTTGGCCGATAACTGTCTCTTCCCCCAGACCTTCACTGCCACACACGCACCCCCGCCCTTCCCCGGGACAGGCCACGCACCCGGCCGGGGAAAAAGCGGCTGTTCTTGAACTTCCGCAGGAAGAAGGCAATAAAGAAGGTGCCGGCCATTAGCACCAGCGAGAGGAGGGCGGTGTTGGGCTGGCCAGTCATTTCTGAAGCTTCGCGGCTGATGGTCCCGTTCTCGAGTCCCGCAAGGCCGATGGTGCTGTTCCCGCAGCCGTGCAGCGGGTGCGCCTGGAAGATCTGTGCGGAAGGAAGGAGCAGAAGGGGTTCAGGCGTCACCGGGGTGGGGTGGGGCAGGGCTCGTGTCTTGGCTGTGGGACCCTCCCGCCTGCGGCCACCTTGACAAGCTTGAAGAAGGTCTCGTAGATGAAGATGAGGGAGATGAGGAAGGCGAAGATCTCCTGGGTGAAGCGCGAGACAAAGCGCACGAGGAAGCTGCCCTCAAAAGCGACCATGGCTAGCACGATCAGGACGAGCCAGAAGCCGATCCAGACCCGGCCCACCAGGTACTCCAGTTCATGCGAGGTGCAGAACTGCCGACGGGCAAAAAAGGAGGACCAGTTCAGTCGGGGCTGGGCTCCCTCGGTGGACCAGCCGACTCCCACCACGGGCAGAAGACGCGGCGGGTCTGAGGACTGCCAACGTGGCATCGGGAGAGCGATGCCTCCCGAGGGGGAACCACGGAACCTCCTGCCTTCGATCCACAGAATGCGGCCAATGGGCATCAGCCCGAGCGGATGCCCCTCTTGTCCCTGTCCCGACTCACCGTGAAAAAGGCTTCCTCGAAAACCAGGAGGGGCCCCGAGAAGCCGATGACCAGAAGGGGCTGAGCCCCCAGGAGGCAGAAGAGGACGCCCTGAAGCGCCGTGGAGATGATCAGCTCCGAGACCCCAATGAGCCCCTCAGTCTTCTCGCCTGGAAGTGACGTGAGAAGGGGAGCTGCCGTTCATCCCTAGCTCCCTTGTGGCCCCCAGAGCTCCGGTTTTGCCCGGCCAGGCCCGCCTTCCCCCGCTCCGTCGCTCACCCAGCAGCCCCCCAAAGGTGATGGCGGGCGAGAGGGCGGCAAAGTAGATGAAGATGACAGCCGCCAGGCACTGAGGGTCCAGGGCGTCCCGGAAGTCACTGAGATACTTGGGGTAACGCCGACGGACGTCCCGGACGAGCCCCCCGAAAGGTCGTCCGGTGCGTTGGAGAGGGTCGGCTTCCCACTCATCTTCCTCCTCGCCCACCTTCAGCTTCAGCAACGCTGGGAGAGAGGGAGAGCAAACGGGGGAATCCGGGAGGGGGAGGTCTGCCCCATCCCCAGAGCCCACCCTGCACGAGGGTCTCGGGCCAATCAGCACTCGCCATTTCCCGAAAGCAATCTCGGTCGGCCTTCTGCGTCGTCAGACGAAACAGAGGAAACGGAGCAGGAGAACTCTCTCTCTCACATACACAGAGACGCACAACCTACCTTTCTCCTCCGGCGACTTGGGTTCCAGGGCCATCCCGGCCGTCAGCCGCCGTTCCTGCTCATCCCGCCGGCGCAGCATCTCCCGCTGGAAGTGCGCCACGCTCCGCAGCAGCTCTTCGCCCTGCACCTCTGAAGGGGGCAGCACCACGCTGCAGTCCAGGAACTCGTTGATGGCCTGCAGCAGGTCTTGCCGGTCGTCAGCCAAGTAAGCCGCTTCGTGGAATTGCTGGGGACCAAGCGCAGAAGGCGACAGTGGCAGAGCGAGAACTCATTGAGTTAGCTAACGAGAGTTGGCCATGGAAAGTTGGGCATGGGGAATTGACCATGGAGAGTTCGCCAAGGTGAGTGAGCCATGGAGAATTGACCATGGAGAGTTGGCCATGGAGAGTTGGCCAAGGAGAATTTGCCAAGAAGAGTTGGTCATGGAGTCTTGGCCATGTTGAGTTGGCCATGTTGCGTTGGCCAAGGAGAGTTGACCATGGTGAGTGAGCCATGGAGAGTTGGCCATGGAAAGCTGGCCAAGGTGAGTTGGCCATGAAGAGATTTGGCCAAGTGGAGTTGGCCAAGGAGAGTTGGCCATGGAGAGTTGGTAATGAAGAGTTAGCCATGTAGAGTTAGCTAAGGAGAGTTGGCCATGTGAGTTGGCCATGGAGAGAGTTGGCCAAGGAGAGTTGGTCGTGGAGAGTTGGTCATGGAAAGTAGTACATGGTGAATTGGCCATGGGGAGTTGGCGAAGGACAGTTGGCCATGGAGAATAATATATGGTGAATTGGCCATGTGAGTTGGCCATGGAGAGAGTTAGCCATGGTGAGTTAGCCATGAGGAGTTGGCCATGGAGAGTTGGCCAAGGAGAGTTGGCAATGAAGAGTTAGCCATGTAGAGTTGGCCATGTGAGTTGACCAAGGAGAGTGTTGGCCATGAAGAGTTGGTCATGAAGAGTTACCCATGGTGAGCTGGCCATAGAGACTTGGCCATGTTGCGTTGGCCATGTTGAGTTGCTCATGTTGAGTAACCCATGTTGAGTTGGCCATGCAAAGTATTATCCGATGAATTCCCCCCTCTATTCTTTCCGGGAGGCGCCCGGCGCTGCGTCCCGAAACTCCCGACCCTACCTTGTCGGACATCAGGGTGGAGATGGAGCGTCCGATCTCGTGGTAGTCCATGTTGGCGCTGCTGGGGCCCAGCAGCACGAAGAGGAAGCGGACCGGCACCGGCACCTCCAAGACGGCGTCCAACTGGGCAGCCTCCAGCAACCGCACGAAGGCCATGGTGGGCTGGTCCAGGAACTGGACACAACCTGCGGGGAGGGGGGGGAGGGGAGGCAGGCTGTCCGTCAAGGCCTGACCATGCCCTGCCCCGCCCCCAGCGCCCCGATTCCCTTACCGACGAGCACCACGGTGGCTTCGGCGTTGTCCGGAATCTTCTCAAGGAGCTTGAGCTCATGTTTCGACTTGGAGCGAGTGATGGGGGCCGAGACGACGGGAGAGGCCACCTCCTTCGTCAGGCTCTATGGGAGGGGAGGATGGGACATGGAGTCCAGTGGGCTGCCGGAGGAGGCCCCCCCCCGATGCCCCTCCCAGATGCCCCGCCGGAGCCCCCACCCTCTCCCAAACCTAACCACCCCCTTTCCAGGAAGGATAGCACGGGTAGCACGGTCGGAAGGGACCTTGGTGGTCATCTAGTCCAACCCTCTTTCCTAGAAGGAGACCCTTACAGCAGAAGAGTCGGAAGGGGTCTCGGAGGTCATCTAGTCCAACCCCCTCCCCTAGACGGAGATCCTTACAATATAAGAGTTGGAAGGGACCTCTGAGGTCATCTATCCAACCCCTTGCTCAGGCAGGAGATCCTTACAGTATAATAGAGTTGGAAGGGACCTTCGAGGTCATCTAGTCCAACCCCCTGCTCAAGTAGCAGATTTTTAATTAAAGAGTTGGAAGTGACCTTGGCGGTCATCTAGTCCAACCCTCTCCCCTTGAAGAAGACCCTTACGGAATCAATGGCCAAAACCCCGAGAAGAAGCCTCCCGAAGTGCAGTTGACAGACCCCGAGCCCCTGTTCCGTGGGCCTTGGAACATCGAGCGGTCCCAAAACCCACTCGTCATTAAGCGAGGACCCGCTCCCATTTCGCTTTATGGATCTCCTCTTTTCTCCTCCTCCTCCTGCTCTTTGTCCTTTCTACAAGCCCTTCTAACCCTGATGAGGTTACCTAGCTGAGTCACGGAACGTCTGCACGGAAACCACCCCAAGCTCACCTCCTTCTCCATGTCCACCCGCGTCTCGTGCTCCCCGACGGGGCCAATGAGTGGGTCGGTGACGGTGGGCTCCGGCCCTTCTCCCACGTGGTTGGCACTGTGGTGGTGACCCAGCAGAGAGCCGAGTGAGCCAGCCGAGATATTGCGAGGGAAGGAGAACTCTTTCTCGTCACACGGATGGCTGCAGGAGAGACCGCCTTGGGTGTCAAGCGGGGCCATGGCCAGGGTCTCCGGCGCATTCCCCCGGCAGCACCCAAGGAAGAAATGGGCTTTGGGATCCCTCGCTATCTGGATGAGCATTATTTGCGGTCCGTACGAGCGGCCCTCGCGGTCTGGACAAGCGAATCTTGCAGTCTGGACGAGCGACATTTGCAATCCAGACAAGCAACACTTGTGATCCAGAGGAGTGACATTCGCAGTCCGGAGGAGCGACACTCTCAGTCTGGACAAGCGACACAATCCAGACCAGCGACACAGTCTGGACGAGCAATGCTCGCGGTCGGGACGAGCCATCCTCATGTCCAGATGAGCAACCCCCATGATCGAGACAAGCGATCCCCGTCCGTATGAGTGACCCTTGTGCTTCAGACGAGCAACCCTTGTGGTCCAGATGAGCGATGCTTGTAGTCTGGACAAGCAATGCTTGCAGTCCGTATGAGTGATCCTCCTGGTACGGAGAGGACAGCTGCCCCGTCCGGACCAGTGAACCCCGTGGTTGAGATGAGCGACCCTCATTTGTACGAGTGATCCTCACGGTCCAGACAAGTAAAGTTTGTGGTCTGGACGAACCACTCTCGCGCTCTAAACGAGCTACCCTCGCGCTTTAGATGAGCCACCCTCATGCCAGGACGAGCCAACCCTCGCCCTCCAGATGAGCCACCCTTGCCGTCCGGACTCCCGCTCCTTCGACTGGGGGCAAGGCAGAACTCACCGTGCGACGTCTCTTGGCGACCTTTGGCCAAACGGGACAGGGAGGGGGGACGGCACGGGGGTAACCCCGACACACTCACCTATGCTTAAGCAGCAGCGCCCGCAGCACGTTGGCCCGGTCCTCGGCCCGGATCTGGTCGGAAATGATCATCTGCTCCACCACTTGGTGGGCCACTCCCGGAAGCGTCTTCTGATCTAGGTCCAGGAGGACGGCGCCTGCAGGGGGGAGAAGGGAGGAGGATATTGGGAGAGGGCAGGATATTATATGGTCAGCTGCGGGGAGACCGTTGGCCACCCGTATCGGCAGCTCTCGGTCTCGTTTTCCTCCCGTCCTGGATGGATAACCAATTCAAAGTCTGTTTGCTCAATCGCCTACTTCAGTTTCCCTCCCGGATTAATCCTTGTACTGGCCAGCTGAAAAACTTGGTCCCTACTCTGCACCCAGCCCTGATTCCAGAATCCCCCAGCATCCACTGGATGCCGGAACCCGGTTTTCTCCGGGAAGCCGTCCCTGTCCTGCCCCCCATTCCTTCTTTCCGTCCTCCAGGTGCTCCCCTTGGGCCCTCCCACAATCCGGCTCCGGGCCAAGTCCCCCGACCTGGTAAGACCCACGGAAGCCGAAGTGGGATTCAGCTGGTTCAGAGTGGCGGAAGGTGAGCCGGTGGCGTCCCTATCGAGCCATTCAGAGCACTGGCAAATGCCACTGTGGGCGAGAGTTGCCTACCGTGAGCGAGAGTCCGGCGCAGCTCCAGCAGGCTCCGGAAGGAGAGGGAGGCCACATGGGGCTTGCCCCAGCGGTCCGTCTCTTCCTCTACGTCCTCTTCAAATTTGATCCAGCGGGCTGTCTCCTTCCACTGCAGCTCCTGGTTCTTGTCCACGATCAGTTCATTCAGCTCCACAAAGACCTGCGCCGAGGGGGAGGCGAGAGCGACGCTTAGAGTATGTGGGAAGGGAGGAAGGACGCCGGCGAGACAGCCCTCTCCAAAGGAGCAGGACCCGTTCTCGTCGGGTGGAACTTGCAGGCCTCCGTTTCACGAACACGTCCGTACGGGGGAAGCCACGGTCAGAAAGCTCAGCACCCAATCCGTGTTGCAACCCCGGCTTTTTCCTCCCCCCGCCCTGTCCCCTCTGCCACCTCACCTCATGGGGCTTCCGGTCCTGCTTCCGCAACCGGGCGCTAGCTTCCTGCCGATCCTTGCCCAGGTGTACCACCAGCCCTTTGTTGCTCTTCCGAACCAGGTGCCTGCGCACGCCGGGCACGTCCTCAAACCTGTGGCCTTGAGGATCAGAGGGAAGGAGAGGGGGACGCTGATAGCCAGACCAACCCATCCCCCCCCTTCTCTGGCGACCCACGCTCACGTCCCCCAATGAAGAGGGACGTCTGGGCCCTCGTTTTCCTCCCGTTCCTGAGCTGACCATTTCTCCACGTAGAACATGAGTTTCAAACTCGTGGCTTGTGGGACTAGATGCCGCCAGCGATGCTGCAGTGGGATTCAGCCGGTTTGTGAGAACCGGTTGTACAACTTTTCTCAGGCAGTTTGGGGAACTGGTGGTTGGGAGAAATCATTCGGGCAGAGAACTGGTTGTTCAATCCTTGGAATCCCACCGCAGCCTGTGAGGCTAGGCCCTGGCGCCTCGGCTCCGATTCAGGTCAGACGGGCCCTGATCTAAAACTCGGCGGAGGCCATCGGGGTCCAAATGCGATCAAATGTAGACCCGCCGGCCTACCCGCAAGCTCGACCCCAACCCTGATGCGTCCCTCCGTGAAATCGACACCCGTATGCTGGGTCTATAAAGATCCGAGCTCCCACTTCTTTTCTCCTCCCAGGCCCGGAAACCCGGCACTCCCACCCATCCCGGGCTCCTCACTTTTCATGTAATCCAGGTCCGCCGATGCCAAGGTCAGGGCCTCCGACTCGTCGGTGGGCACCTTCTGGTAGCAGGCCTGCTCCATGCCCGTCATGCTGCCGATGCGCCGGCGTTCATTCAGGTTGTAGCTACGGTGGCCCGGCTGCGATTTGGAGAGTGGGCGCTCGGGAGCCAAACCACCCTCTGCTGGGCTGGCGTCCTCGAAGTCGGAGCTGAAGGATACAGGCAACCGTTAATCCCATCCTGGACCAATCCCCATTTTCCTTCCTTCTAGAGCCTCGGGTGTGATTGTGCCCATCAAACAGGAGGAGGGAGACCCCACCCAGCCGGCGGCTCTTCCAAACCCTAATTATCTCCCTCCCCTCCCCCCAGAAAAGATCCCGCGCCTCCCGAACCCCCACGATCCAGACGGACAATGTCCCCGCAGCCTCCCTGTCTTCCTACCTGCTCCATTTTGTGGCGCCGGCCACCGGGGGGTTCCCGGTGTTGGTCCTTGGTCCCGAAGGCAGAGCGGGAATCCTGGTCGGCTCCGCGGCGAGGGGGCTCTGCCGTTCAGTGTCATCCTCCTGCAGGAAGAACTGGTGTGCCGAAGGGAGGGTCAGCTCCAGGGAAGGAAGCTCCCCGCCCCCTCCACTCTTGCTCCCCGACGTCCGCTTTGCCCATACCTGCACCCCTTCCGGGGAGCTGTTTGTGAGTAGCTCCTCCGGCGTGGGCTCGGTCTCGGTGTCGCAAGTATCATCCTCGCCTTCCTCGTCCTGGCCCCCTTCCGCCTCCTCTTGGATGGTGGGGGTCTCTGAGGCCCGAGATCTGGGGGTCTTCTCCTCCTCCTCCTCTTCCTTCTTCTTCTTCTTCTTCTTCTTCTCGCTTTTGGAACCCTTTCTCCGCCGGCCCTCGGAGGGCAGGTGGGAGGAGAGCGGGTGGTGGATGTGGAGGGAGGACTGGCGGTGGTCTGGGGAAGATGGAGGGGGCTGCGAGTCCCGCAGACGGCCCCATCCCTCCCCCAGCCGCGAGACACGACGAGGCCCTCCCCCCTCCCCATTCCTGCTGGGATGGGAAGAGTCCCCCCCCCCCCCCCCGATTCTCTCAGGGTCTGCTGCTTTAGGACGGGGGTTGGATTAGATGACCTCTGAATTCCCTTCCTAACTCTTGTTATTCTGCCAGGGTTCTCCTGCTCGAGCAGAGGGGTTGGACTAGATGATTTCCGAGGTCCCTTCCGAACTCTGTCATTCCGTGATTCTTTCAGGGTCTCCTACTTGAGGAGGGGCGGGGGGGTTGGACTAGATGACCTCCAAGGTCCCTCCCCACTCTTTGAACTCTGTCCGGGACTCCTGCTCGAGCAGAGGGGCTGGACTAAATGACCTCTGAGGTCCCCCTCCAGCTCTGCTATTCTGTGATTCTTAACAGCCACGCAGTTGAGATGGGGAGGGGAGCATCAGTGTTTGGAGCAGGGAGAGAGAGACTCATAGAACGACAAGAACAGTAAGGGATCTCAGAGGTCATCCAGTCCAGCCCCCTGTTCGAGCAGGAGTTCCCTGACAGAGTTAAAAGAGCAGGAAGGTACCTTGGAGGTCATCTAGTTCAGCCCCTGCATGAGCAGAAGATCGAGTTTCTCTCCTCTTTCCCTCCCTGTCCCAAAGATCCCATTCCTGCTGGGCTAGGAAGAGCCCTCCCCTTAAGCGCCTCCCGCTTGAGGGGCGTTGGACTAGATGACCTCCGAGGCCCCTTCCGAACTCTTTGTCATTCTTTTATCCTCTCAGGCTCTCCTGCTTGAGGGGGGGGGGTTGGACTAGATGACCTCCGAGGTCCTTTCCCAACTCTTTGTCATTCTTTTATCCTCTCAGGTTCTCCTGCTTGAAGAGGATGGGGGGTTGGACTAGATGACCTCTGATGGTCCCTTTCTTTGTCCTTCTATGAGGGATTCCTGCCTTAAAAAAGGGGATTGGACTAGATGACCTCCGAGGTCCCTTTCTTTCTCTTTCTATGAGGGTCTCCTGCCTTGAGAAAGAGGGGTTGGACTAGATGACCTCCGAGGTCCTTTCCCAACTCTTTGTCATTCTTTTATCCTCTCAGGCTCTCCTGCTTGAGGAGGGGGGGGGTTGGACTAGATGACCTCCGAGGTCCCTTCCCAACTCTTTGTCATTCTTTTATCCTCTCAGGCTCTCCTGCTTGAGGAGGGGGGCGGGGTTGGACTAGATGACCTCCGAGGTCCCTTCCCAACTCTTTGTCATTCTTTTATCCTCTCAGGCTCTCCTGCTTGAGGAGGGGGGGGGTTGGACTAGATGACCTACGAGGTCCCTTCCCAACTCTTTGTCATTCTTTTATCCTCTCAGGTTCTCCTGCTTGAAGAGGATGGGGGGTTGGACTAGATGACCTCTGATGGTCCCTTTCTTTGTCCTTCTATGAGGGATTCCTGCCTTAAAAAAGGGGGTTGGACTAGATGACCTCCGAGGTCCCTTTCTTTCTCTTTCTATGAGGGTCTCCTGCCTTGAGAAAGAGGGTTGTACTGGATGACCTCCGAGGATCCCTTTCTTTGTCCTTCTATGAGGGTCTCCTGCCTTGAGGAAGAGGGGTTGGACTAGATGACCTCCGAGGTCCCTTCCCAACTCTTTGTCATTCTTTTATCCTCTCAGGCTCTCCTGCTTGAAGAGGATGGGGGGTTGGACTAGATGACCTCTGATGGTCCCTTTCTTTGTCCTTCTATGAGGGATTCCTGCCTTAAAAAAGGGGGTTGGACTAGATGACCTCCGAGGTCCCTTTCTTTCTCTTTCTATGAGGGTCTCCTGCCTTGAGAAAGAGGGGTTGGACTAGATGACCTCCGAGGTCCTTTCCCAACTCTTTGTCATTCTTTTATCCTCTCAGGCTCTCCTGCTTGAGGAGGGGGGGGGTTGGACTAGATGACCTACGAGGTCCCTTCCCAACTCTTTGTCATTCTTTTATCCTCTCAGGCTCTCCTGCTTGAGAAGGGGGGGGGTTGGACTAGATGACCTCCGAGGTTCCTTCCCAACTCTTTGTCATTCTTTTATCCTCTCAGGCTCTCCTGCTTGAAGAGGATGGGGGGTTGGACTAGATGACCTCTGATGGTCCCTTTCTTTGTCCTTCTATGAGGGATTCCTGCCTTAAAAAAGGGGGTTGGACTAGATGACCTCCGAGGTCCCTTTCTTTCTCTTTCTATGAGGGTCTCCTGCCTTGAGAAAGAGGGGTTGGACTAGATGACCTCCGAGGTCCTTTCCCAACTCTTTGCCATTCTTTTATCCTCTCAGGCTCTCCTGCTTGAGGAGGGGGGGGGGTTGGACTAGATGACCTACGAGGTCCCTTCCCAACTCTTTGTCATTCTTTTATCCTCTTAGGTTCTCCTGCTTGAAGAGGATGGGGGGTTGGACTAGATGACCTCTGATGGTCCCTTTCTTTGTCCTTCTATAAAGGATTCCTGCCTTAAAAAAGGGGGTTGGACTAGATGACCTCCGAGATCCCTTTCTTTCTCTTTCTATGAGGGTCTCCTGCCTTGAGAAAGAGGGTTGTACTGGATGACCTCCGAGGATCCCTTTCTTTGTCCTTCTATGAGGGTCTCCTGCCTTGAGGAAGAGGGGTTGGACTAGATGACCTTCGAGGTCCTTTCCCAACTCTTTAGTCATTCTTTATCCTCTCAGGCTCTCCTGCTTGAGGAGGGGGGCGGGGTTGGACTAGATGACCTACGAGGTCCCTTCTCTTTTCCTCTCAGAATGGGGGTTGGACTAGATGACCTCGAGGTCCTTCTTCCTTCAGAGGTTCCTGCTTAAAAAGGTGTTTGACTAGTACCTCCGATCCCTTTTTTCTCATTCTATAGGTCGTCTGCCTTGAGGAGGGTTTTACTATACCTCGAAGAGGATGGGGGGTTACTAGATGGGGGTCATTCGAGGATTCCTGCTTTGGACTAGATGACCTCCGAGGTCCCTTTTTGTCTTCTATGAGGGTTCCTCTGCTTAAAAGAGGGGTGGACTAGATTCCCACAACTCTTGTCAGGTCTTGAGGATTGTATCATTCTTTTATCTTAGGTTCTCCTGCTTGAAGAGGATGGGGGGTTGGATAGATGACCTCTGATGGTCCCTTTCTTTGTCCTTCTATAAGGATTCCTGCCTTAAAAAAAGGGGGTTGGACTAGAGACCTCCGAGTCCCTTTCTTTCTCTTTCATGAGGGTCTCCTGCCTTGAGAAAGAGGGTTGTACTGGATGACCTCCGAGGATCCCTTCTTTGTCCTTCTATGAGGGTTCTGCCTTGAGGAAGAGGGGTGGCCTAGATGACCTTCGAGGTCCTTTCCCAACTCTTTTTATCATTCTTTTATCCTCTCAGGCATCTCTGCTTGAGGGGGGGGCGGGGGGGTTGGACTAGATGACTCCTTGTGGTCCTTTAGGTCCTATATGAGGGATTATCCCTTAAAAACTCGGTTGTAGCTGATGCGGTCTTTTATCCCTATCTTTCTCCTAGAGGCTCTCACTGCTTGAGAAAAGAGGGGTGGGGGCGGGGTTGGACTAGATGGACCTAGAGTGGTCCTTTCCCAATTTACGAGGTCATTCTTTATCCTCTCATGCTTCTGATTGAGGGGGGGTGGCGGGGTTGGACTAGATCCGAGGGACCTCAGAGGATTCCCAACTCTTTGTCCTATTTTATTCCTCTCAGGTCTCCATGCTTGAGGAGGGGGGGGGTTGGACTAGATGGACCTACTGATGGTCCCTTCCCCAACTCTTTGTCATTCTTTTATTTAGGAGGGATAAAATCCTGGAGGAGGGGCTTAAAAAAGGGGGTGGACTAGGCTCCTTACCAACTCTTTCATTCTTTTATGAGGGTCTCAGGATCTCCTGGTTGAGGAGGGGGGCGGGTTGGATAGTGGACCTGATCCTTCCCACCTCTTGTTCATTCTGTTATCCTCTCAGGGGGGAGGGGGGGGGTGGACATAGATGACTCCCGACCCCGGTCCCCCTTCCCAACTCTTTGTCATTCTTTTATCTCTTCACCTTGAGGAGGGGGGGGGGTTGGAATAGATCCGACTCTTGTAATTAGTTTAATCCTCCAGTCTTGAGGGAGGGGGGGGTGGACTTTCCTACAACTCTTTGTCATTCTTTTATCCTCTCAGGCTCTCTCCTTGAGGAGGGGGAAGGGGGACTGGGGTTGGACTAGATGACCTACGAGGTACTTCCCAAATCTTTGTCATTTCTTTTATCCTCTCAGGCTCTCCTGCTTGAGGAGGGGCGGGGTTGGACTAGATGACTTACGAGTTCTTAACCTTCCCAACTCTTGTCATTCTTTGTTTCTAATAAAGGATTCCCTAGGGAATCATCTTCTGACTTGGATAGATGACCTACGAGGTCCTTCCAACTTTTGTCATTCTTTGCTTATACTCTCAGGGCTCTCCTGCTTGAGGAGGGGGGGGGGTGGACTAGATGACCTCCGACGGGTCCCTTCCCATAAACTCTTTGTCATGCTTTTATCCTCTCAGGCTCTCCTGCTTGAGGAGGGGGGCGGGGTTGGCAGCCGGACTATGATGCCCTCCGAGGTCCCTTCCCAACTCTTTGTCATTTCTTTTATCCTCAGGCGCTCCTGCTTGAGGAGACCTACGGGGTCCTTTCCCAATCTTTATCTTTTACCTTCAGGCTCTAATGTTGAGGCGGGGGCGGGGTGGACTAGATGACATCAGGGTTTAGGACTAGATGACCTCCGGTCCCTTCCCACTCTTGTCATTCTTATCCTCTAAGGCTTCCTGCTGAGGGGGGGGCGGGGTTGAATGAGAGACATACGATGCCTTTCCCAACTATGTACTCTCTTAGGCTCTCTGCTTGAGGAGGGGGGGGGGTTGGACTAGATGACCTACGGGGTGATGAATAGATGACCTCCGAGGCATTCTCCTCGCAGGGCGACTAGAGGACCTACGAGTCCCTTCCCAAAACTCTTGTCATTCTTTTATGAGGAGGAAGGGGGGGGAGGGGGTGGGGGTTGACTAGTATGACCACGACTCCGAGTCTCAGGCTCAGGGCTTGAGGAGGGGGGGGGTTGGACTAGATGACATCCCGAGGGTCCCTTCCCAACTCGTTGTCATTTCTTTATCCTCTCAGGCTCTCTGCTTGAGGAGGGGGGGAATAGATGACTAGAGGGACTGGGGGGGGGGTTTGATCATCTATTAGGTACGACGTGAGGAGGGCGGGGTTGACTTAGATGACCTACGACCTCCCAACTCTTTGTCATTTTTATCCTCTCAGGTCTTGAGAGGGGGGGGGGAGCGGGTTGGACTAGATGACCTACGACGGTCCTTTCCCAACTCTTTTCTCTTTTATCCTCTAAGGCTCTCTGCTGAGGAGGGGGGGGGTTGGCATAGATGACCCTACGAGGGTCCCTTTCCCAAACTAGGGGCTTCCTGCTTGAGGAGGGGGGGGGCGTGGAATAGATGGTCATTTTCCTAGATCTACAGGGAGGGCTCCGAGGAGGGCTTTCTCTAGATCATGATCACCTAAGGATCTTATGCTTGAGGAGGGTCCGAGGTCCTTCTCTTTGAGGAGGGGGGGGGTTGGACTAGAGGACCTCCGAGGTCCTTCCCAAAATCTTTGATTCCTCTTAAAAAAGGGGGTGGATAGAGGACCTCGAGTTTTATCTCTCTATGATCTCCTGCTTGAGGAGGGGGACCTACGGGCTTTCCAACTCTTGTCTTTTTTATCATCTCAGGAACTGATACGGGGGGGTGGGATAGATGACTAAGAGGTCCCTTCCCAATCTTTGTAATTCTTTTTTATCCCTCTCAGGTTTCTTGCGTGCTTGAGGACCTCTGGGTCCCTTTCTTTGTCCTTCTCATGGGGATCCTGCCTTAAAAGGGGTTGGACTAGATGACCTCCGAGGTCCTTTCTTTCTCTTTCTATGAGGGTCTCCTGCCTTGAGAAAGAGGGTTGTACTGGATGACCTCGAGGATCCCTTTCTTTGTCCTTCTATGAGGGTCTCCTGCCTTGAGGAAGAGGGGTTGGACTAGATGACCTACGAGGTCCCTTCCCAACTCTTTGTCATTCTTTTATCCTCTCAGGCTCTCCTGCTTGAAGAGGATGGGGGGTTGGACTAGATGACCTCTGATGGTCCCTTTCTTTGTCCTTCTATGAGGGATTCCTGCCTTAAAAAAGGGGGTTGTACTGGATGACCTCCGAGGTCCCTTTCTTTCTCTTTCTATGAGGGTCTCCTGCCTTGAGAAAGAGGGGTTGGACTAGATGACCTCCGAGGTCCTTTCCCAACTCTTTGTCATTCTTTTATCCTCTTAGGTTCTCCTGCTTGAAGAGGATGGGGGGTTGGACTAGATGACCTCTGATGGTCCCTTTCTTTGTCCTTCTATAAAGGATTCCTGCCTTAAAAAAGGGGGTTGGACTAGATGACCTCCGAGATCCCTTTCTTTCTCTTTCTATGAGGGTCTCCTGCCTTGAGAAAGAGGGTTGTACTGGATGACCTCCGAGGATCCCTTTCTTTGTCCTTCTATGAGGGTCTCCTGCCTTGAGGAAGAGGGGTTGGACTAGATGACCTTCGAGGTCCTTTCCCAACTCTTTATCATTCTTTTATCCTCTCAGGCTCTCCTGCTTGAGGAGGGGGGGGGGGGTTGGACTAGATGACCTACGAGGTCCCTTCCCAACTCTTTGTCATTCTTTTATCCTCTTAGGTTCTCCTGCTTGAAGAGGATGGGGGGTTGGACTAGATGACCTCTGATGGTCCCTTTCTTTGTCCTTCTATAAAGGATTCCTGCCTTAAAAAAGGGGGTTGGACTAGATGACCTCCGAGATCCCTTTCTTTCTCTTTCTATGAGGGTCTCCTGCCTTGAGAAAGAGGGTTGTACTGGATGACCTCCGAGGATCCCTTTCTTTGTCCTTCTATGAGGGTCTCCTGCCTTGAGGAAGAGGGGTTGGACTAGATGACCTTCGAGGTCCTTTCCCAACTCTTTATCATTCTTTTATCCTCTCAGGCTCTCCTGCTTGAGGAGGGGGGCGGGGTTGGACTAGATGACCTCCGAGGTCCCTTCCCAACTCTTTGTCATTCTTTTATCCTCTCAGGCTCTCCTGCTTGAGGAGGGGGGGGGGTTGGACTAGATGACCTCCGAGGTCCCTTCCCAACTCTTTGTCATTCTTTTATCCTCTCAGGCTCTCCTGCTTGAGGAGGGGGGCGGGGTTGGACTAGATGACCTACGAGGTCCTTTCCCAACTCTTTATCATTCTTTTATCCTCTCAGGCTCTCCTGCTTGAGGAGGGGGGCGGGGTTGGACTAGATGACCTCCGAGGTCCCTTCCCAACTCTTTGTCATTCTTTTATCCTCTCAGGCTCTCCTGCTTGAGGAGGGGGGCGGGGTTGGACTAGATGACCTCCGAGGTCCCTTCCCAACTCTTTGTCATTCTTTTATCCTCTCAGGCTCTCCTGCTTGAGGAGGGGGGGGGTTGGACTAGATGACCTACGAGGTCCCTTCCCAACTCTTTGTCATTCTTTTATCCTCTCAGGCTCTTCTGCTTGAGGAGGGGGGGGGTTGGACTAGATGACCTCCGAGGTCCCTTCCCAACTCTTTGTCATTCTTTTATCCTCTCAGGCTCTTCTGCTTGAGGAGGGGGGCGGGGTTGGACTAGATGACCTCTGATGGTCCCTTTCTTTGTCCTTCTATAAAGGATTCCTGCCTTAAAAAGGGGGTTGGACTAGATGACCTCCGAGATCCCTTTCTTTCTCTTTCTATGAGGGTCTCCTGCCTTGAGAAAGAGGGGTTGGACTAGATGACCTCCGAGGTCCTTTCCCAACTCTTTGTCATTCTTTTATCCTCTCAGGCTCTCCTGCTTGAGGAGGGGGGGGGGTTGGACTAGATGACCTACGAGGTCCCTTCCCAACTCTTTGTCATTCTTTTATCCTCTTAGGTTCTCCTGCTTGAAGAGGATGGGGGGGTTGGACTAGATGACCTCTGATGGTCCCTTTCTTTGTCCTTCTATAAAGGATTCCTGCCTTAAAAAAGGGGGTTGGACTAGATGACCTCCGAGATCCCTTTCTTTCTCTTTCTATGAGGGTCTCCTGCCTTGAGAAAGAGGGTTGTACTGGATGACCTCCGAGGATCCCTTTCTTTGTCCTTCTATGAGGGTCTCCTGCCTTGAGGAAGAGGGGTTGGACTAGATGACCTTCGAGGTCCTTTCCCAACTCTTTATCATTCTTTTATCCTCTCAGGCTCTCCTGCTTGAGGAGGGGGGCGGGGTTGGACTAGATGACCTCCGAGGTCCCTTCCCAACTCTTTGTCATTCTTTTATCCTCTCAGGCTCTCCTGCTTGAGGAGGGGGGCGGGGTTGGACTAGATGACCTCCGAGGTCCCTTCCAACTCTTTGTCATTCTTTTATCCTCTCAGGCTCTCCTGCTTGAGGAGGGGGGGGGGGTTGGACTAGATGACCTCCGAGGTCCCTTCCCAACTCTTTGTCATTCTTTTATCCTCTCAGGCTCTCCTGCTTGAGGAGGGGGGCGGGGTTGGACTAGATGACCTCCGAGGTCCCTTCCCAACTCTTTGTCATTCTTTTATCCTCTCAGGCTCTTCTGCTTGAGGAGGGGGGGGGGTTGGACTAGATGACCTCCGAGGTCCCTTCCCAACTCTTTGTCATTCTTTTATCCTCTCAGGCTCTTCTGCTTGAGGAGGGGGGGGGGGTTGGACTAGATGACCTACGAGGTCCCTTCCCAACTCTTTGTCATTCTTTTATCCTCTCAGGCTCTCCTGCTTGAGGAGGGGGGGGGGTTGGACTAGATGACCTCCGAGGTCCTTTCCCAACTCTTTGTCATTCTTTTATCCTCTCAGGCTCTCCTGCTTGAGGAGGGGGGGGGGTTGGACTAGATGACCTACGAGGTCCCTTCCCAACTCTTTGTCATTCTTTTATCCTCTCAGGCTCTCCTGCTTGAAGAGGATGGGGGGTTGGACTAGATGACCTCTGATGGTCCCTTTCTTTGCCCTTCTATGAGGGATTCCTGCCTTTAAAAAGGGGGTTGGCTAGATGACCTCCGAGGTCCCTTTCTTTCTCTTTCTATGAGGGTCTCCTGCCTTGAGAAAGGGGGTTGGACTCGATGACCTCCGAGGTCCCTTTCCCCCCACCCCGCTTCCGCCAGGCTTCTGCCGCTCGGGGTTGGGCTAGATGACCTCCCCGGCTCCCACCTACATTCGAAATCCGCCTCGCCGTAGCTCCGGCCGGCTTCCTCCCCGCCCCGCGGCCGGGCCTCGTGCAGCAGCTCCTCGAAGCGCTCCACTCGCAGCGCCCGGCTCAGGTCCTCCTTGGCCGCCGCCGCTTCTTCCTCCTCCTCTTCCTCTTCTTCCTCCGGCGGCGACGACTGCGGCTGCGCGGTAGCAGAAAAAAGCCCTTTTTAAGGAGCGGAGACGAGCCCCCCGCACGCGAACACACCCCTCTCACGCACCCCCCCCCCTCCACGCACGCAGCCCGCATCCGCCGCGGCCGCCCTTACCTGAGCCATACGGGCAGCTCCGGCTTTGGGCAAAGCGGCTCATCGGGCCCGGCCCGGCGGCTGAATTTTATAGGGCAGGCGGGGGAAGGTCACGCCGTCCGCGGCTTCCTGAGGCGGCGGCTGGGCTCGGGCCCAGGGCAAATATTGACCGAGCCAGGCCGGCCACGGGGGGGGGCGGGGTGGCGGCTCCCTCCCCGTCCTTGACCGCCGCTCGCCCCCTTTGGAGGTGACCGAGTCGCGGGGGGAGAGGGGGGTTCAGGGTGCAGATCAAGAACCCAGGAAGGAAGGAGGGAGGGAGGAAAGGGGAGGAAGAGGAGGGAAGGAAGAGAAAAGGAAAGGGGAGAAAAAGGAAGGAGGGAAAGGAAGGAAGAAAGCGGAGGGAAGGAAGGAAGGATGGAGAGAAGAAAAGGGGAAGGACGAAAGGAAGGGACGAAAGAAGAAAAGGAGGGAGGGAAGGAAAAAAGGGAAGGAGAAAAAGAAGGGAGAAAAGAAGAAAAGAGGGAGGGAGGGGAGGAAGAAAAAGAGAAGGAGGGAAGGAAGAAAAGGGGAAGATGAGAAGGAAGAAGAGGGCAAGGATAAAAAGGAAGGAAGGAAGAAAAGGGGAAAGAGGGAAGGAAGAAAAGGGGAGGCAGGAAAGGAAGGGAGGAAAGAAGAAAAGGAGGGAGGGAAGGAAGAAAAGGGGAAGGAGAAAAAGAAGGGAGGAAAGAAGAAAAGGAGGGAGGGGAGGAAGAAAAAGAAAGAGGGAAGGAAGGAAGGAAAGGGATAGGAGGGAAGGAAGGAAGGAAAGAAGAAAAGGGAGGGAAGGAAGGAAGGGAAAGGGGAGGATGGGAGGAAGGAAGGAAGTGGAGAAGAAAAGGAAGGAGGGAATTTGGGAGGGAGGGAGGGAGGGAAGGAAGGAAAAGGGGAAGGATGAAAGAAGGACAAAGGAGGAGGGAGGATGGGCGAAAGGAGGGAAGAAAAGGGGGAAGGAGAGAAGGCAGAAGCGGAGAAGTCTCCAGATCAGCCAAATCTTTGATTTGTTTGTAATTGTATTTGTTTATTCTGTGCGTGACGGGCCTTTTAGCCGGCCCTCGACTGAGGAGACGTAAGACTCGAGTAAAGTCGGAGTAGACCTCAACCTCCCCCTTGGCAAACGGATTGGGATAGGAGGGAGTTGTTATCAGGCTGGCATACCGTACTCTGCGAGTAAGTGGTACGACGGGAGGGGGGGGAGTAAGCAGTGAGATGTCTGTGTGGGGAGGTTACTACAAGGTTACTAGGCCTGAGACTCTCCACCGAGGAGACTCAGATGCAGGGGGGATTAGAAGGATTCTGCCTGGATCTCCTGCACAGGGAGGGGTTGGACTAGATGACCCTCTCCAATTTGATTCTGTCCAGGGTCTCCTGCTGGGGCAGGGGGGTTGGACTAGATGACCTCTGAGGTCCCCCTTCCCGCTCTATTCCGATCGGATCAAAGGGGGAACGCAGGAAGAACGCCCCACCTCGTGTGTGTTCGTGGGGACAGGGTCCCACAAGTAGGCCGACATGGGGGAAGCACAAACCCCCCGCCCCCCACCCCAAAAGAACTCCCGGGTCAGTCTATATGACTTCTGGGGATCCCGGCTGGGCAACGGGGTGGGAAATTAAGGAGGGAGTTGTGTGTGTTTGTGTGTGTATGTGTGTATAAGAGTTCCTAGGAACAGTCTCCTAGGGCTGCTCCAGAGGAACGAGAAAGGCTGTAGTCCAGACTCGTCACTCCTCACCCCACGGATCTTTTCTGACACATATTGGGGGGGGGGGAGATGATAAAAAAGGGAGGGGAAATTTCGAGGGATGGTGAGGGTGGAGAGACTCACCCCTTCGGAGGCGAGGTGACGGTGCTCGGCGGACATCCGGCCGCGGCTCATGGCAAATCTCCTATCGGCGAGCGACCGCCGGGCCGCTTACCCTTTCTCGTTCTCCTTAGGGCTCAGAGGCAGGAGTGGCGGCACCATAACCTGTTACAGGAGAAGCGTGTTCAGTCGCGGGGGCGGCGCGACTGCGGGAGAGGGGGTCCCACCTACCATCACCACCCTCGCCACCATCCCCGGAGGGTCCCGTGCGCAGCAAAAGCAAAGATGCAACCGCTTCCTCCTCCCCGCCCCGAAACCGTCTTTTCTCCAACCGCTCCGTCCAGCAAGGGACGGGGTGTCTCAAACCCTGGCACATGCCAGCCTTGCCACCTTGAGGAGGGGGGGTTGTACCCACGTCTGTTTTTGCAAGCCGGCGTGGCAGCGAGGATCCGTCGGACATGCGGAGGAGCAATGGAGCAAATTTCGTCCCCGGCCCAAAACGGGTGGACACCCACACACACATCCCGGGCTCAAAGAAGCCTGCCCCGTGCCCGTCTGTGCCAACCGCTCAGCCGGAGGACACCCCGGTAAGAGGAAGAGGGCCGAGCTGCCATCCCTGCCTCCCCTTCCCCTCGCCTGACACATTCCCGGGGAGGGGGAATAAATTTCCCAAAGACATGAATCCCTGTCCAACTCCACCAACGACTGAGTCAGAACCGGCTCACCAGCCGGCAGGGAAGTCGGGACCAGCCGGGACTCGTTGGGAGGGGGGAGGAGGAAGCGGAAGAGCTGTCAATCATTCACCGTTGGACTTTGCCCTGCCAGGGACAAGCTTCAGACAGAGATTCCTTCCAGTGCCCGCCGTTGGTGCCGTCGGGTACCACGCTGCCAGCCGGACAAACAAACGCAGTGCCCTCTCCAAATGCAGCCCCCCCAAAAAAAAAATTTGGGGGGAAGGGGGGGCTCCTGCAGCCCTCCCCTCCGGGATGGGCAGCTGGCACAGGGGTGCCCAAAGGCGGCCAAGCTCCCTCGAAGGTGGCAGCGGGCATTTCGGTGGGAGCCCAACACAGCTGGAAAGACCCCCCTCTTCCTCCTCCGCTCTCCCGGCCTGGATTAACCCCCTCAAAAAAAGAAGGCTGCCCGGAGAACTCACCTCTGCCACCCTCTCTGGAGATGCCTGGCACGGGAGGGACGGCATACAGGGAAGCCGGAGGGTGAGTCACTCACAAGGCTGGCCAACGGGGTAGAGAGGGGGGGATGGCACAAGCCCCCCCACTCCTTTTCCGTCCTCCCCCGCCGTGGCACACATTTTCCAGGCTGGCTGCAGTGCCCGCCTAGATGCCAGGGAAGGGCACCCCCTCCGTGCCAACATTGCCAGACCTTCCCCTCCTCGTTTTTCCTTCCCCTCGCCTTGCCTTCCTGGGGGGCAAACACCTCCCCCTCCCCAAAGTAGGAAGCTTCGGCCCGCCGGTGCCAATGGGGATGCCACGCTGGCACCCCCAGAAGCAAGGCACGGGCGGGCCGGGTGCCAATTGGGGGGTACAACTGCTGCTACAACCGAGCCAGCAAAGCCTTCACTTCCATCCTGTCCCTCCCTCCTTTCCTCCCTCTCTTCTCAGCCTGGCACCAACTCCGGCCCCGTCTGGTGCCACCCTGGAACTGGGTGGGGGGGTGGGAGAGGGGAGGACTGTGAGGCAAGTGGTGGCGACGGCGGGAATATTAGGACGCCGGAGTTGGCAACATCGCCGCCACATTCCAGCGACGAGCCCCAGCTCGCCCGGCTAAAAAGATTTGTGGGCACCGCGTGGCCACCCGGGAGGCCAGGCACCAACCTCTGTGGATTCCTGAGGATGCCCGCTTTCCTCCTCCATCCCCTCTCCCCCTCATGGGGGAGGAGGGGAGCAGAGGCAGCAAGCAGGGTGAGGGTCTCATCTCCTCCTAACCCCCCTGCCCCGTCCTTCCTTGGCACTGCCCGGTGCCAACCGCCCCTCCGAATTCGGACGGCGGGCACTCTATAGAGACCTCGAGGAATCCCCCCCCCTGCTGGACGAAGCGGACGTGGGGTGGCTCCGCGGCCCCTCCAGCGATCGCCACCTGGATCCCTTCCCCAAAGAGGCGCCCACGGGGATGCCCGCTTGGCCCGTCCCGGCTGAGCTGTAGCACAATCGGGCAAAGGGGACCGGGGGCCGACGTCCTCCGGAGAGTTTCGGGGGGCGAGGAGGGCGGAAGCTCGGACTCGATCCCTGGCTTAAAAGGACAAAACCGTGGAACGGCGCGGTTGGCACCGCCAAGGAAGAGCGACGGAGGTGCCAGTCTTTGGTGGCACCGGACGTAACGCGTGGGCAACTCACTTTAAAGCCGGGCCGGCTAAGTGTGCCCGCCGTTGCCAGAGGGGAGAAGCAAAGGGTTTTTTTTTTCCCCACCGCCTCCCCAAACTAACCGTCTGAGGTGCCCACACGCGCCACCTTGGTGCCAAATGGGGGCATCCCAAGTAGAGAGGAGAAGCCTGGCCTGCGCTGACAACCCCCCCCCCCCTTTTTCACCTTCTCCCCTCCTGCCACCTGGTTGCCAAGGGAGCCGGTGGGGAGGGTGCCAATTCCCAAACCTGGCACCGCACCCCCGTGACGGGCATTGGCACCCCTCCTCGCCCCCCCCGTGTACCGGGAGGGAGGGAGGGCTGGACACATCCCCTCCCTTTCCCCAAAGAGCAGCCCCTCACCTGCTTCCAGGCCTCCCCCCCCCCTCCCGTTTTCCGGGCTGGCACAGCCGCAGATGGGCAGCGGGTCTCCGGCCAGGCACAGCCGTCGCTTTTGGCGCTTTGTCCTTCTGTGGCGTCAGCAAAAAAAAAAAAAAAAGTCCCCCCCATTTTTTTAACTACCCCCCACATCCTCGGCTGTCACTCTTCCCCCCCCCCCCATTAATGCCCACTCCCAGGAAAGGGAAGGGGAGGGACCGGCTGGCAAGCAGGAGGAGGAGGAGGAAGGGGGGGGTCCCCGCCTTCCTCCATTCCAGGATGCCCTCTCCCCCCCCCCCAGGAGGAACTCCTGCCAGTTGGCCCCGGGGAAGGGTAGTTGCGCAAGCCCACCCCACCCCCACCCCCCTCTCTCTCTCTCTCCTTCCCTTCCTCTCTCTCTCCTTCATGGTGCACACAGCACACACACTCCCCCGAGCTTCCTGGACCATGCAACGGCCCCGCCTCCCCTGCGTTTTGGTCAAAATGGTCCCATCCAAGGCGCCCAAGGGGAAGTTGGCTGGGGAAGCAGGCGTGTGGGGTGGGGAGGGGGGCAAGGGGACTGTTCTAGCCTGAGTGTCGGAGGAAGGGACCTCGGAGGTCATCCAGTCCACCCCCCTGCTCAAACAGCAATATCATAGAGGGACAGAGTCGGAAGGTACCTCGGAGGTCATCCAGTCCAACCCCCTGCTCAAGCAGCAATATAGAGACAGCAACAATATCATAGAGTGACAGAGTCGGAAGGGATCTTGGAGGTCATCCAGTCCAACCCCCTGCTCAAGCAGCAATACCATAGTGACAGCAACAATATCATAGAGTGACAGAATCGAAAGGGACCTAGGAGGTCATCTAGTCCAACCCCCTGCTCAAGCAGCAATATCATAGAGTGACAGCAATAATATCAGAGTGATAGATTCGGAAGGGACCTAGGAGGTCATCTAGTCCAACCTCCTGCTCAAACAGCAATATCATAGAGGGACAGAGTCGGAAGGCGCCTCGGAGCTCATCCAGTCCAACTCCCTGTTCAAGCAGCAATATCAGAGGGACAGCAACAATATCATAGAGTGACAGAGACGGAAGGGACCTCGGAGCTCATCCAGTCCAACCCCCTGCTCAAGCAGCAATACCATAGTGACAGCAACAATATCATAGAGTGACAGAATCAAAAGGGACCTAGGAGGTCATCTAGTCCAACCCCCTGCTCAAGCAGCAATATCATAGAGTGACAGCAACAATATCATAGAGTGACAGAGACGGAAGGGACCTCGGAGCTCATCCAGTCCAACTCCCTGTTCAAGCAGCAATATCAGAGGGACAGCAACAATATCATAGAGTGACAGAATCGAAAGGGACCTAGGAGGTCATCTAGTCCAACCCCCTGCTCAAGCAGCAATATCATAGAGTGACAGCAATAATATCAGAGTGATAGATTCGGAAGGGACCTAGGAGGTCATCTAGTCCAACCTCCTGCTCAAACAGCAATATCATAGAGGGACAGAGTCGGAAGGCGCCTCGGAGCTCATCCAGTCCAACTCCCTGTTCAAGCAGCAATATCAGAGGGACAGCAACAATATCATAGAGTGACAGAGACGGAAGGGACCTCGGAGCTCATCCAGTCCAACTCCCTGTTCAAGCAGCAATATCAGAGGGACAGCAACAATATCATAGAGTGACAGAGACGGAAGGGACCTTGGAGGTCATCCAGTCCAACCCCCTGCTCAAGCAGCAATATCAGAGGGACAGCAACAATATCATAGAGTGACAGATTCGGAAGGGACCCCGGAGGTCATCTAGTCCAACCCCCTGCTCAAATAGGAGACCCCTTCCCCAGTGGTGGGGTTGGAAGGGACCCCGGAGGTCATCTAGTCCAACCCCCTGCTGAAGCAGCAATATCATAAAGTGACAGCAACAATATCATAGAATGACAGAGTCGGAAGGGACCACAGAGGTCATCTAGGCCAACCCCCTGCAGGGGAACCTCCCAGAAATCATAAAATGACAGTTGGAAGGGACCTCGGAAGTCATCTAGTCCAACCCCCTGCTCAAGCAGCAATATCACAGTGATAGATCTGGAAGGGACTTTGGAGGTCTTCTAGTCCAAACATTTACTCAAGCAGGAGACTCTCACAGAATCATATCACAGAGTTGGAAGGGACCTTGGAGGTCATCTAGTCCAACCCTACTTGAGTAGGTGGTTGGACTAGATGACCTCCGAGGTCCCTTCCCCCACCCTGTCGTTCTTTTACCCTCGCTCCAAAGGACCCACGCGTGGAGAGAGGGAAAGAAATATCCGCTTCCAAGCCCCCCTGGCCCACCGAAACCATGCAGCTGCTCACCTCCAGTGGCAGGGATTTCCACAGGCCACCAAACGGCCCCAAAGTCAGATGCCTGGCTCTCCGGGGAAGGAGCCTGTGGCTATCTAGATGCTCCCTATCTCTCCTATGCCCAGGGAACCCAATGAAGACCCCCAAAGTGGGTCCTGTCCACCTCGCCGCCCGGTTCCTCATCCTCGTCTTATGACCACAGCTGCCCACCCGTTGTTAGTCGTAAGTAGAGGACTTCCTGTATGGAGGGGGAGGTGGGGGGGAGGAGAGTGGTGGGAAGAGCTGACCCACAATTTGAACTCGTCGTCTGGATAGACTGACTCACCGCTTCGCCAGAATTAGCTGTCGGCGGTCGTAGGGGTGAGTCAGATCTTCCTCGTGCCTGCTCACCCCACACTGTCCGACCCTGACCTTGAAAGCCGAAAGAAAGAATGAAAGATAGAAAGGAAGGAAAGAACAAAGGAAAGAACAAAGGAAGGAAGGAAAGAACGAAAGAAAGAGAAAGAAAGGATAGAAAAAAGGAAAGAAAGGAAGAAAAGAAAGAAAACAAAGAAGGAAAGAAAGAAAAGAAAAAGGAAAGGAAGAAGGAAAGAAAGATCGAAAGAGAAAGAAAGAAGGAAAGAAAGAAAGATCGAAAGAGAAAGAAAGAAAGAAAGAGGTGGAAGGGACCATGGAGGGCATCTAGTCCAACCCCCCCCCCTTCTTAAGGAAGACACAAGTACAGAATCACACAATCATAGAGTTGGAGGTCATCCAGTCCAACCCCCCTGCTCAAGCAGGAGACCTTTTACAGGATAACAGCAGGGACCTTGGTGGTCGTCCAGCCCAAACCCGCCCAAACAGAATCACAGTTGGAAGGGAGCCCAGAGGTCATCTAGTCCAACTCCCTGCTTGACCTGAGGGACCCTTACAGAATCATATAATCATAGAGTTAGAAGGGACCTTGGGGGTCATCTAGTCCACCCCCCCTCCTCAAACAGGGGACCCTTCCAGAATCACAGCGGTGGGAAGGCACCAATTCGGCTGCTTGACAGTCGGCTCCTCTTTACGACGGGCGCCGCGTGTCCCTTTGGCGATCACCTGACATGCCGAGGGGGGGAGCCCGATTCACTTAAACGACCGGGGGGGGGGGAACTCCCTGAAACCCCCGAAAAGGAGTCACTCGACCCACGATGGCAAAACTCCTCACGCCACGTTCTCACTTAGCGATGGCCTCAGCCACGGTCATAAGTCCGAGGACCAGCCATTTTCCACTCGCACGAGCGATCGCCTCTTGCTGTTGTCAGAAGCCGAGCTGCGGCCGTCCGGGGCTCCGAGGACCATCACGGCCTCAAGCCGAGTCCTGCGAAGGGCCAGGCCATGCCCCCTCCCTTGACCCAGAGCCCCCCTCGTTCGATGGGAGACCCCCCCCTCAATTGCCAGAGGATAGAGAGAGAGCAGCTGAGCCCCAAAGAGGCCGCATATGGGCCATTCTTCTCCAAGGGGCTGTCATCCTGCTTGAGCAGGGGGCTGGGCTAGAAGACCTTTGAGGTCCCCTCTAGCTATGCTCTTCTTTCTATTCTATTCCATATTCTCTTTTCTATTCTATTCCATTCTATTCTTATTTCTATTCTATTTTCTACTCTATTCTATTTTTTTCTATTTCTATTCTATATTCTATTCTGTATTCTATTTTCTATTCTAATTCTATTCTATTTTCTATTCTGTATTCTATTCTACGTATATTCTATTTTACTCTATTCTATATTCTATTCTATTTTCTATTCTATATTCTATTCTATTCTACATATATTCTATTCTATCTATTCTATATTCTATTTTATTCTGTTCTATTTTCTATTCTATTCCATTTTCTATTCTATTCTATATTCTATTTCTATTCTCTCTTCTCTTCTTTCGCCTGGATTCCATTGTTCGGCTAAGTGTCTCCTGTTCGAGCAGGGGTTGGGGAGGTTGGTCTAGACGACCTCCGGGGTCCCCTTTCCGCTCTGGAGTTGTATTTTTGAGGAGGCAGCGGGAGGAGACAAAACCCTGTCCCAACCTGTCTGGGAAATCAAAAGGATCTCTTTTTTTGGGGGGGGGAAGGCCCCCACCCCCAGGGCGGGTTGGGCTCGTAGCCCCGGACCGCAAAAGCGGCCCAGCCCCGAATCCGGAGGCGGCAAAGCAGCCAAACCAGACCTGCATTGAAAGAGGGGGGGAGGGCATATAAACAAGCACAGACAACCCCCCCCCCGTACCCCAAACAGCCCCTCCCTCCACCCCGGGCCAGAGCCTCAAAGCGGAGGCCGCCCCTCCGTTGGCCATTGGACCCCCACAAATCTTAAAGAGTTTGAAAGGGAGGGGAGGAAGACAATACCAATTCCAGCTCTGAAACGGGGGTGGGTGGGTTTCTTTCTATCAAACCTCCCTGGCTCTCCCCAGCGATGAAAGGGGGGGGGGGCAGGGCTGAGGAACTACAACTCCCAGCATCCTCCCTGGGCTGCTGCTGCTGCTGCTGGACAGCTCAGCTGGGATCCCGGGGGAAGGGGGGAGAAAGAGGGAGGGGGCAGCTAGAAGGGAAGGGGAGGAGGAAAAGGAAGGGTGGGGGGGGGTTGAAGCCCCCCTTCCGAAGCTGCTGGAGCAGGCGGGGGGGGGGGGGGTTGGACTAGATGACCTCCAAGGTCCCTTCTCAACTCTTGTTATTCTGCCAGGGGGTCTCCTTCTCGAGCAGGGGGGTTGGACTAGATGACCTCCAGGGTCCCCCCCCACCTCTTGTTCTTGCACGAAAAGCTGGGAAACGGGGCGCTGCTCCTCCAACTGGAACTGGGCTGGCGTGGGGGCGAAAGTGGGGGGGGAAGTTTGGGGGGGCAGGCCGGGGAGGAGGGATGGGAGCCGCCTCAGGCCACACCTGCCCGGCCAGGTGCGTTGCCCACGGCTCCCTGCCCCTCCCGGGCCCACGCCCCGTTCCCACGCCCCCTCCCGCCCCGTTTCCCAAGTCTGAGGGGGGTCCTGCAAGCCGAGGGTCGTAACTCCGGAGCGTCCGCGGTATCTCCGAGGACGGGAGGGTCGGTGGGGGTGGGCAATGCAACCCCCCCACACACACACACACTCTTCCCCAGGGCCCCAGACTTCCCTCGTGGCAGATCTCCCCACGGTCCTTGCTTCCGCGACGGGACAACTCACCCGATCCGACGGCGCGGAGGGTGGGGGTAAAGCAGGGATCGAACCCGTCCTCCGCCCGCCCCTCCGATTCTCCGACCTTCTCTCTTTCTCTAGCTAAGCTGGCTGGCGGGCTCCCCGCGCATGCGCCGACCGGAGCCCCCGCCTTCGCCACGTGCAAGCCCGCCTCCCTCCCTCCCTCCCTCCCAGCTGCCGAGGAAGCCCCTCCCACTCGAAGGCAGCTAGTCCTCGACTTACGACCCCACCCTTCCCACTGTATGATATTGTCAGAATCTCCTTCTTGACCAGGCGGGTTGGACTAGATGACCGCCGAGGTCCCTTCCCACTCTTGTCACTCTATGATTCTGTCAGGATCTCCTTGACCAGAGGGCTGGACTGGATGACTTCCGAGGTCCCTTCCAACTCTTGTCACTATGATTCTATAACCATCTCCTTGAGCACGGGGTTGGAGTAGATGACCTCCGCGCTCTCTTCAAACTCTGCCATTCAATGATTCTGTAAGGGTCTCCTCCTCGAGCTGGGGGCTGGACTAGATGCCCTCCAAGGCCCCATCCAATTCTGTCACTCTATGATTCTGTAAGGATCTCCTTCTTGACCGGGGGGTTGGACTAGATGACCTCCGAGGTCCCTTCCCACTCTCTTTCACTCTCCGTCTTAACTATATCGAGGCTTGAGCGGGGTGGGGTGAGGCTAGACGACCTCTCCGTGACCCCTATTCCGCAGCCCTGACGAAGAGACGCTTCTGAGTCTGCGCGGCGCCGCCCCGCCCCTCCCCGCCTACCCTGAGGCCGAGCCTCGCCCGCGCGAGGCCTGCCGGGAGCCATAGTCTTTTTTTTTTTCCCTTTCTTTGTCTTCCTTTTCTCTCCGTAACCGGAAGCGGCGGAGCGAGCGAGGCACGCCGGGAGTTGAAGTCCGGGGCTCTCGGGAGCTGCGCGGGCGGGTGGGAGGAAGAGGACGAGAGGCGGGCCGGATTGGGGGGTCTGGGGTCGTGCCATGCAGAAATACGAGAAGCTGGAGAAGATCGGAGAGGGTGGGCCTCCGCCCGCGGGGTGGGTGGGTGGGTGGGTTGCGGGGTTGGGGGTTCGTGGAGAGGATGGGGGTGGGGGTGGGATGGACAGCCTTAAGGGACCCCCTCCTTTCCCCATGGGGCTCAGCCTATAGCGGGGAGGGGAGGGGGCTTGGCGGATGGGGCCTAATGGGCTGAGACCCCTCCCCATTGGTCAAAGTGGGGGGAAGAATGGAGGGGAGGGGCCCAGATGGACTGAGACCCCTCCCCTTTGGTCAAAGGGGGAGGGGAGAATGGACTGAGACCCCTCCCCATTGGTCAAAGGGGGGGAGAATGGAGGGGAGGGGCCCTGGTGGACTGAGACCCTTTGCTCAAAGGGTGGGTGGGTTGCGGGATGGGGGGTTCGTGGGGAGTATGGGGGTGGGATGGACAGTCTTAAGGGACCCCACTCCTTTCCCCATGGGGCTCAGCCTATAGCAGGGAGGGAAGGGGGCTTGGCGGAGGGGGCCTAATGGGCTGTGACCCCTCCCCATTGGTCAAAGGGGAGGGGAGAATAGAGGGGAGGGGCCCTGATAGAATGAGACCCCTCCCCTTTGGTCAAAGGGGAGGGGGGGCTTTTTGGGGAGGGGGCCGTCTCGGAGAGATGCTTCCTTCTCTCTCTCCCCCACTTCCCTTCCACCCAAACAGGGACGTACGGCACCGTCTTCAAAGCCAAGAACCGGGAGACCCATGAAATCGTGGCGCTGAAACGGGTGCGGCTCGATGACGATGATGAGGCAAGCGGGGCTGGGCGTGGTGGGGTGCTCATTCGGCTGCCCGGCATGGTCTAGATGACCTCCGAGGCCCCCTTCGCCCTTCCGCTCCCGCCTTCCTTCCCTCCTGGGTGGAGTTTTTGGGGTCCGGCACGCGGAGTTTTCCCGCGTCCCCCTTCCAATCCCGTTTCCTCGCAACCCCCCTCCTCCCTCGAGGGTCTCCTGGGGTGGGGAGGGGTCTTGACCTTCAAGGGCGGGGGAGGGGGCTTCACCCCCTCCGCGCTGTATTTTAGGGGGTCCCCAGCTCCGCCCTGCGAGAGATCTGCCTGCTGAAAGAACTCAAACACAAGAACATCGTCCGGTGAGTTTGGGAGGGGAGGGGACTTCGGGGGGGGGAGGGGCTAGGTGTCACTCTAGGAGGATAGAGACCCCGCCCACTTCGTTTGAGTCCCGTATTCCGGGACCCCCCGCTTCGTTTGAGTCCCGTATTCCGGGACCCCCCCCCGTGTCATTTGAGTCCCGTATTCCGGGACTCTCTGCTTTCTTGGGGATCCCATATTAAGAAGGGCCGGGGGAGGGGATAATGGATGAAGACCCACACCCAGACTGTCCCCCTCTCCCCTTCCAGCTTGCACGACGTCCTGCACAGCGACAAGAAGCTGACGTTGGTTTTCGAATTCTGCGACCAAGTAAGGTCTTGGGCGTAATAAGAGGGGAGCCCTCCCCCAAATCTCCCTTCCGCCCCAGATGCGAATCTCCTCCGTTAGCTCTTCCAACGCCCTTGGCACGTTAAACGGTCCCTGAGTGAACCGCCGTAACTCGAGACCGTTTCCTTTCGCTCCGAACGGAGGCAATCTCAACCATCTGACTTCCTGTTTCCTGTCACTTGGGGAGGGGGCTTCTCCTTTGCGACCACCCTTCAATTCTACCCGCCCCTTGAAATGGAAGCCCTCCACCCTGCCCCCGTTCGAAGATGGGATGGTACGGGCTCCTCGCTCCCCCCGTCCGCTGACCCTGGCGCCCCCTGCAGGACCTGAAGAAGTATTTTGACAGCTGCAACGGCGATTTGGACCCAGAGATTGTGAAGGTAAGACGGGCACCCACTGGCGCTGGGGAAATTCAACTGTTTTGGGGAGCTTGCACGGCGTTTGAAAAACTGCCCGTTTTCAGCCCAGAAACTTAACTTTTGCCACAGCCCTGGTGAGCCAAAGAGGGAAGGCGCGGCGATCCGCCGTGCCATGCGAGTCAGCTGCACTGAAAAAGACGGAAATAGAGCACGGACTGAGTCAGAAGTGGGTGGTCAGGTCCCACAAATTATCTGAACAACTGGTTCTCTTGAATCGGTCTGAACCAGCTGATGTCCACCGTTGAGGCGGGAAGGGTGGGCTTCGGGACACCTGGCTGCCCCGAAAACACCGGGTCACTGCCCGTACGGCTGACGGGCATGCCGCCTCTCCTCTGCCCCACCCCTCTTCACCCGCAGTCCTTCATGTACCAGCTGCTGAAGGGTCTCGGCTTCTGCCACAGCCGGAACGTTCTCCACCGGGACCTCAAGCCGCAGAACCTGCTCATTAATCGGGTGAGTCAAATGGGGAGGGGTCTTCCTTTTACAAATCATTCCCCAGGGGAACGATGACCCCCTTTCCGGATGCTCGTACGGCCGGCATTTGGCCAAATGTCGGCACGGATGCCAGGAAGTCGCTTGCAGGGGCGTGGGTGGGTGGGGGCGTGGCAGAATTGGTCCCGAGATCTGGAATCGTCCCCCCCAAAATTCCTCCTGGGCTTCCTACTCCCCCCTCTTCCTGGCGGGAACCCCCCCAAAGTTTGGACGAAATCCAGACTTGTGCCACGATTATTCTCGCTCAGCTGAATCGCTGGGTGTTTGGGGACGGGGGGATCGGGCTGGCACCCTGCCAACGGTGAGCTGGATTGGTTGGCATTTTTTAGGAGTGGGGGGCCTTCTCCCCCGCCTGCCCACCCCCCTGCCCTCCCCGCTTCCTAACTGACCATCTTGCCTTGGTGCCCAGAATGGGGAGCTGAAGCTGGCAGACTTCGGACTGGCGCGAGCCTTTGGCATCCCGGTGCGCTGCTATTCGGCGGAGGTGAGCATGGAGCCCTTGGCAAGAGAAGACCCACCCCTCAGGGGCGAGCACACCATTGCACCCCCGAGGGAGAAGCCCCTCCCCCCTGGCACAGCCCCCCCATTCCAGGAGAGGAGGGTGGCTTGGGCGGCAGCCTCCTGCCTGGATCGCCAAACGGAAATGGTTTGGGAGGGAGTGGCGTGCGGGACATTTAATAGAATGTCACAGAGCGGGAAGGGATCTTGGAGGTCAACTCTCCCTGCTCAAGCAGAGATCCTTACTGAATAACGGTGGGAAGGGACCTTGCAGGTCATCCAGTCCACCACCACCCCGCTCAAAACAGGAGACTCCGAGAGGAAGGACCTCGGAGGGCATCCGATCCAACCCCTCTCCCCCCCGTCAAAACAGGAGACCCTTACAAAAGGACAGAGTTTGAAAGGGACACCATAGGACATCTAGCCCACCCTCCCTCCTCAAACAGGAGAGCCTTACTTGAATAACAGGATTCGGAAGGGACCATGGGAAATAAAATACATCCCAATATATAATATTGGAAAGATAAGATAATGTAATGATATGTTATTGCTGAATATAAGTGCTATCATGCGGTATATGATAATATTAATTAGATTTTGTAGAAGTTAAGTTTTTGCTTGAAAAGAATGGTTTGAATTTATAATTATAGTCTAATAAGGACGTAATAACTAATAATAAATAGTAATTACAAAAATAAAAATAAATATAAATAATATAAATAAATAAAAATAATATAAATAAAATAAAAATAATAAAAATTAAAATAAAATAAAAAATACAATAAAATAAAAAAGTAAAATAAAATAACAATAATATTATTATTATTATTAATAATAATAATAAAATAATAAATATATAAAATAAAAAATAAAATTAAAATAAATAAATAAATAATAAAATAAATAAATAGAATAGAATAGAATAATCAAATAAAATAATAAATAATAAAATAACAATAATTATTATTAATACTAAAAATATATAAAAACAAAATAATAAATAAAATAATAAAATAAATACATAAAATAATAATTAATAATAAAAATAAACATAAATAAAATAAAATAATAAAATAAAATAATAAAATAAAAATAAAATAAATAATAAATCTAATAAAAAATATAACATGCATAATATTTACATACTATGAAGCTTAATTAAACCAAGAGAGATAGACAGTTGATATTGTGCACAAAAGTACCAACCATCACCCTATATCTAATGGAAAGATGATTTCATTTGTAGGTTTCTATTTGTTAATGTTTGTTGTCAAAATATATTAAAAATTTTTTTTAAAAAAAAGGACTTGGAAGGGACCTCGGAGGTCATCCAGTCCAACCCCCACTTCTCCATATACCTTTCCGTTCCCTTTGCAGAATCGTTCGGGGAAAACTCCCTGGCTTCGAAACCCCTGTTTAATTGGGGTGGGGGACGTGCCTGTTTTTTTCTCCCTCCTCCCACCCCCTAGGTCGTGACCCTCTGGTATCGACCCCCCGACGTCCTCTTCGGGGCGAAACTGTACTCCACCTCCATCGACATGTGGTCGGCCGGCTGCATTTTCGCCGGTGAGGCCAAGGGGCGCGGGAGGCGGAGGGTCCCATTTGGGGAGGGGGTTCTGACTCTCTCACCCCCCCCCACTCCTTTTCCTCTCCAGAGCTGGCCAACGCCGGCCGTCCGCTCTTCCCAGGCAACGATGTCGATGATCAACTCAAGCGGATCTTCCGATATCCTTGGCGCTACGGGGGCGGGGGGCGGCAAGTTGGGGATGGGGGGTGCGAGATGGCCCTGTTTTGGAGGAGGAGGAGTCCCGGGACAGGCAAACTCTTCCGGGCTCCCCCCCGCCGGCCCAATCCTTGACTCGTCCACGCTGCTGGGGACCCCCGCTGAGGAGCAGTGGCCCGGCATGACCAAACTCCCCGATTACAAGGTCGGTGTCGATTCCTCGATAAATCTTCCCGGGGTCTTTTTTTTAGAGGGGGGGGAGGGAGCAGTTCGGCCGTTTGGAAACCGAGAGCGCATCCCTAAGTGTCCTCGCTTGAAGAGAGTAACTGGGTGACCGGACGTTTCTGGCCCGTAAAGATCTTAAGTGGAGAATTGGGGATCGTTGACGCTTGGGTACGGACGGGACTCGTTGGGAGAGTGTGATTTATGACCCGCCCAAAGGGAGGGGAAAAAAACAACAACCAGGGAACGATGCGCCTCGGAGTCAGCTACACCAAGACACATTCGCTCCCTTTGGGTCGAGGATTGAATTTGGGGGTAACCCGACAGCGAGCCGACTCAGGAGACAACCTCATTCGTTGTCATTTTTGACACTCGGGACTCGGGGGAAGAGCGGGAGAGGGGTCTTCTGGATGACCTCCGGGTGGTCTGCAAACACCCCACTCAACCTTCGCCCACTCCTCCCTCAGCCCTACCCCATGTATCCCGCCACGACGTCCCTGGTCAACGTGGTGCCGAAACTCAGCACGACCGGACGGGATTTGCTCCAGGTGAGCTGCGCCCTCCTGGTTCATCCCGGCAACTGTGACCCCACCCCATCCCTTTTTCCAGCTGTGGCAGGAGGGCGGGGAGCTGTAACCAGTTCTCCCCGGTTGGAACGCACCGGTCGCTCATTTTACGGCCCTGGGAAATCCCGCCTGTCCTCAGAATCCTTCCCATGAGTCCCGTTTTGGGCGCCAAGTTAGGATGGAGCCCGTGTGGACGCTCGGGGAGGGAGGCAGCGAAAACACTCCAGGGTCTGTTTCCCCGTTTGGCTCGGCCAGAACCTGTTGAAGTGCAATCCGGTTCACCGCATCTCGGCCGAGGACGCCCTCCAGCATCCGTACTTCACTGACTTCTGCCCGCCGTGATGGGATCCGGGACAGCAGCGAGCTTTTGTCAAGGGTGGAAAGCCCGTCCTTCACTCCCTCCTTCCTCCCCAACCCTTCCCAGAGCAGGAGGAGGGGAGGAAACAGCCCGGATCCGAATTTGTCCTCCCCCCTTTTTCCAATATGTGAATATCTGTGAATTCGATATAAAACTTTGCTTGATTCCTTCTCCCTCCTGGGTTGTTGTTGTTTTTCCTCGTTTTCCTCTGGAAAGGGAGTGGATTTTCTCCTGGTCCTTTGCACCCCCTCACCACTTGATCCCGAATTGTAGAAGCGGGGCTGGAGGGAGGGGCAGGCATTCCCTATCGGGCCTCGCTCTCCCAGGGATGTGGCCTGCAACCGGTTTGCAGCAGTTCGGCTGAACCGGTGGTGTTATTTCCCCCCCCCCCACCATCTGGTTCGCGGAAACCGGTAGTTGCGATGATGGACTCTCCCCTACCTTCCCCAGAGTCTCCCCTCTTCCCCCCTCCTGGCTGGTTTTGGATCCAGGGGAGGGTGAAAAACGGGCCTGCCGGAAGATTCCGGAAAGTTCCAGAAGGCCTGTTTCCAGCCTCCGGAGCCCTTAAGAGTGGAGAAAATCCTTTTGTCGCCCTACCCAAAGTCTCGACAAAACCCTCCAGAGCCCGGGGAAGGCAAAAACAACCTCCCCCACCGCCGCCATGATGCAGGAAGCCGACTAGGCCACGTCTACCCAGCACCTGGGTGGAGAACTGGTAGCTCAATTTTTTTGGAACCCCACCCTCCCCCATGTCTCCCCCCCTGCCCCGCCGAAAAGTTGGACGACTACGCCGTTCCCTGAGAGAAGTCCTTTAATGAGAAGACATAGATTTTCAGGAGGAGTCCCACCGCAGCTTCGTCTTCACTCCCGCAGCAGTCCCCCCAATGAGCCCTGGAGCTAGGACCCACTCCCGGGTGGAGGCGCTGACGTTCCCGGTCCTGGAGCCAGCCAGGGGTGGGGTTCCATCCTTCTGGGGAGGGAGGGAGGGGTGGGGGGGCAGGCGGACTCCTCGAAGCCGCCTAGAGGGGCCTGACAAGGTAGCCCCCCCCCCACGACGCTGTCCGAGGGGCTGTGCGGCGGACGGACGGCGCTCTGCGGGTGGGGGAGAAAGAAGGGGCGTCGGGAACGTGGGTAGGTGGGCCCGAGTCGCGTTGCTCTCCTTCCTCCCCCCCCCATGGCTTCGGCCCGCCCTTCCTCACCTCCTGCTCTCCCTCTGGATCCGGCGGCCCAGAAGCTGAGGAAGGGGGTCATCTAGTCCGACCTGCGGCTCAGGCAGGAGATCCTTACAGAGTCACAGAGCCGGGAAGGGGCCTCAGAGGTCATCTAGTCTGACCCCCCCTGCCCCAAGCAGGAGACCCTCACAGAATCATGGACTCACAGAGTGGGAAGGGACCCTGGAGGTCATCTAGTCTGACCCCCCCGTCCCGAGCAGGATACCCTCACAGAATCATGGACTCACAGAGTGGGAAGGGACGCTGGAGGTCATCTAGTCTGACCCCCTCCGCCCCGAACAGGAGACCCCCACAGAATCATGGACTCACAGAGTGGGAAGGGACACTGGAGGTCATCTAGTCTGACCCCCTCCACCCCGAACAGGAGACCCCCACAGAATCATGGACCCTCAGAGTGGGAAGGGACCCTGGAGGTCATCTAGTCTGACCCCCTCCGCCCCGAACAGGAGACCCCCACAGAATCATGGACCCTCAGAGTGGGAAGGGACCCTGGAGGTGATCTAGTCTGACCCCACTGCCCCGAGCAGGAGACCCTCACAGAATCATGGACTCACAGAGTGGGACGGGACCCCGGAGGTCATTTAGTGCAATCCCTTGCTTGAGCAGGAGATTCTCACAGAATCAACGAGTTGGCAAGGGACCCTGGAGGTCATCTAGTCCAACCCCCTGCCTAGCCCCCCCACCCATGGCTGACAGTTGGGGCAGTCCAGTCTCTTCTTCAAAGCTTGGAGAGCCTGGCAAGGAAGTGGGCAAGATACGGAGATGGGAGCCAAGGGAACGAAATGTGGGGTTGGACTAGATGACCTCAGGTTCCCCTCCAACTCGGTTGTTTTGTCAGGGTCTCCTGCTCGTGTGGAGGGGGCTGGGGGGGAAGTGCGGGTTGGTCTAGAAGTCCTCACAAGGTCCCTTTTCCAGCCCCCCTTCCGATTGGTCGTGATGGACATCCCGGCCTTCCTCTCTTTCCTGTCTTCCTTCGTTCCTTTCTTAGCTCCTTCCCTCCTCCGTTCCTTCCTCCTTCCCTCTTTCCTTCTTCCTCTTTCCCTCCCTCCCTCCTTCCTTCTTTTCTTTTTTCTATCCCTTCTTCCTCCCTCCCTCCCTCCACCTTTTCTTCTTCTTTCCTTCCTCCCCTCCCTCCCTCCTTCTTTCCTTTCTTCTTCCACCCTTCCTTTTCTCCATCCTCCCACCCTCCCTTCCCTCTTTCCTTCTTTTCCTCCTCCCTCCTTTCTTCATCCTTCCTTTCTTCCTTTCCGCCCTCTCTCCTTCCTTTCCTTCCCCCCTTCCTTTCTCCCTTCTTCTTCCTTCCTTTTCTCCATCCTCTCCTTCCTTCCTTCCTTCCTCCCTCCTTCCCTTTTTCTTTCCTTTGTTCTTCCTTCCTTCTCTCCATCCTCTCCTCCCTGCCTCCCCTCCCTCCTTCTTTCATTTCTTCTTCCTTTCCTTCCTCCCTTCTTCCCTTTCTTCCTCCCTCCCTCCTTTTTTTCTTCTTTCTTTCTTCCCTCCTTCCTTTCTTCCCTCCCTTTGTTCTTTCTCCGGCCCGCCCCGCCCCGCGGCGAAAGCGAAAGCGAAAGGAGGGGGAAGAGGAGACTGGGAAGATCCCACGGCGTGGCTTGAGGACGGACGGGGGGGGGGGGGGGGCTCCCTCGAGGCCGCGTAGCCGGAGCCCAACGGAGCCTTGGACCCACAGGTGAGGGCAACTCTCCGCCCGAGACAAGGGAAACGCCGGGGAGGGAGGATTGTTAGTTCTCGCCTCCCCTCCCACCCCGGGCCGAATGGGCTCGTCCTGGAAGTTGCCGTGGGCGGGGGGGGAGCGGGAGAGTCCAAGAGAGGTGGAAGGGTGGGGGATATCCCTTTGGAGAGAGAGAGAGAGCAGAGGAGACCGGGAGGAGTGGGGGGGGAGGGCTCTGCTGGGTGCCCTCGAGGGATCCCTCTTCTTCGGCCGAGCGCCCGCGGGGATGTCTCTCCCTTCGCTCCTCGCCCGGGCGGGGCAAAATCCGACGGGGGGCGGGGTGGTGGTGGCAGAGGAACCTCGGAGGTCATCCAGTCCCACCCCCTGCTCGAACGAGATAACTTGACAGAATCGGAGTGGGGGAAGGGACCTCGCAGGTCATCCAGTCGGACCCCCTGGGAGACCCTCAACGATATCGACTATTGATATTAATATGCCTGGAAACCCTAAATGGGTTCAACAATCCCAAAACAGGGCCTTGCTTTTCAAAAAATAAATGTAAAAAAAAATTAAAATTAAAAAATTAATTAAAATAAATTTTAAAAAAAATTCTATAAGGAAAAGAAGATCTGACTCATTTGGCTTGTCGTGATTTCCCAGCCTAGAATAGCCCTAATATCACTGCCTGGATGGCCTCAATTTCTCTCCTCCCCACCCCCCAGAGACCAAAGCAGAAACTCCCCATAGTGGGGGACAGAGGGTGTCTAAACCAGGGGGTTGGACTAGATGACCTCCGAGGTCCCTTCTCACTCTGATTCTGGGAGGATCTCCTGCTTGAGCAAGGGGTTGGACTAGATGACCTCCGAGGTCCCTTCCCACTCTGAAACTTTGAGGGTCTCCTGCTTGAGCAAGGGGTTGGAGTAGATGACCTCCAAGGTCCCTTCCCACTGTGATACTTTGAGGGTCTCTTATTTGAACAAGGGGTTGGACTAGATGACCTCTAAGGTCCCTTCCCACTCTGATTCTGGGAGGGTCTCCTGCTTGAGCAAGGGGTTGGACTAGATGACCTCCGAGGTCCCTTCCCAACCTCTCAGGCTCTCCTGCTTAAGGAGGGGGGGGTTGGACTAGATGACCTCCGAGGTCCCTTCTCACTCTGATTCTGGGAGGGTCTCCTGCTTGAGCAAGGGGTTGGACTAGATGACCTCCGAGATCCCTTCCCACTGTGATACTTTTAGGGTCTCCTGCTTGAGCAAGGGGTTGGACTAGATGACCTCCGAGGTCCCTTCCCACTCTGATTCTGGTAGGGTCTCCTGCTTGAGCAAGGGGTTGGAGTAGATGACCTCCGAGGTCCCTTCCCACTCTGATTCTGGGAGGGTCTCCTGCTTGAGCAAGGGGTTGGAGTAGATGACCTCCGAGGTCCCTTCCCACTCTGATACTTTGAGGGTCTCTTGCTTGAGCAAGGGGTTGGACTAGATGACCTCCGAGGTCCCTTCCCACTCTGATTCTGGGAGGGTCTCTTGCTTGAGCAAGGGGTTGGAGTAGATGACCTCCGAGGTCCCTTCCCACTGTGATACTTTGGGGGTCTCTTGCTTGAGCAAGATGTTGGACTAGATGACCTCCGAGTTCCCTTCCCACTCTGATACTTTGAGGGTCTCTTGCTTGAGCAAGGGGTTGGACTAGATGACCTCCGAGCTTCCCTTCCAACTCTGATCCATTTACCCCCGCGTTCCGTTTGCCAAATGGATGGTTTCGACAGCCGCCCCCCCGGAAGACGCCGCCATTCACCTCTCCCCTCCCCTTTCTTCCCCCCCCCTTTTCGCTCCTGTGACATCCTTCCTGCCAGACGACGCAGCGCGAAGCCCATCACGCCCGTCGCTTGCTTGTCTCGAAACCTTGAGGAGCATCGGTGGCGGAGGAGTTTCTGCACTGGCAAAACATGGGTGCCAACGAGTCAGGTAAGTCTTTGGCGAGGGGAACGAGTGGGCGCTGCCGTTTTTCCCCTCTACTCTCCGTTCCGTTCCCGCTGTCTTACTATCCTCGCTCGAGACTTTTCCAGACAGAGCTTGGGCTCCCATTTGTAAGAAATGGCGTAAGAGGGGTTGGACTAGATGACCTACCGGATCCCTTCCAAACTCTTGGTTTATCTGCACGTTTGACGTGTCCCCCTTCTATTCCTTCATCAGACTCACTTCTAAAGATATCCAACTCGGCCGAAGACGGAGCCTTGGGGTAGCCCAAAGTTTAATCCCTCCCACATCCGTAGACTTAGTATTATTAAGCACTACTCATTGAGTAAGATTTGTCAGCCGGTTAACAACTCCATCTATCTATCCCACATTTTTTTTCTAGCTTAGCAAGAAACCGGCTGCGGTCTACTCGGCTGAATGCCGTACCGAACTCCCCGTAAATTATATCTTATAATTAACTCTTATCACTCCCCTTAAATTATATAAATTATAGTTTCCGGGGTGCACTTTTCTTTCCCCCCTCCTTTTTTTTGGGGGGGGGAGAAGATGGGGGGACCCCCATCAGCTCCTTTCCAACCTTTACTATTTGGAAGGGGGAGGCCCGGAGTCTGCTAGCAGCTTGGTATCGAGTTTTATCCAGTTCGCCTTCGGAGAAGCGAGGAGAGCCGAATGTCAACTCCTCAAACAAATCGCCGAAAAAGAGGCTTCGGTGATGCCGAGATCCCATTGGCTGGTTCCTTCTGAACTCTGGGGGGTACTCCCCCAGATCCCGGTGATTTAAGATCCCAATGGTTTATAGCCATTCAGATTTCTATTCGTTAAGGTCTTCTCACTTATTATTTTTCTCGCTTCCCTTACATTGTTTTCGACGGGCTTCCCTATGTAGACAAACGGGCACAAAGAAAGAGTTAAGCCCTTCCGGCTTCTCTCCCGTCCGCTCATTGTCTTCTCGCTTACGGCTTCTCGTGTCCACTCGTCACCTTCTCGCTTACGGCTTCTCGCGTCCACTCGTCACCTTCTCGCTTACGGCTTCTCTCCCATCCACTCATCTCGTTCTCGCTTACGGCTTCTCTCCTGTCCACTCATCGCCTTCTCGCTTGCGGCTTCTCTCCCATCCACTCGTCGCCTTCTCACTTGCGGCTTCTCGCGTCCATTCATCACCTTCTGGCTTACGGCTTTTCTCCCGTCCACTCATCTCGTTCTCGCTTACGGCTTCTCTCCCGTTCACTCGTCTCCTTCTCGCTTGCGGCTGCTCTCCCATCCACTCGTCGTCTTCTCGCTTGCAGCTTCTCTCCCGTCCACTCGTCACCTTCTCGCTTGCGGCTTCTCTCCCGTCCACTCGTCACCTTCTCGCTTGCGGCTTCTCTCCCGTCCACTCGTCGCCTTCTCGCTTGCGGCTTCTCTCCCGTCCACTCGTCTCCTTCTCGCTTACAGCTCCTCTCTTGTCCACTCGTCTCCTTCTCGCTTGTGGCTTCTCTCCCGTCCACTCATCGCCTTCTCGCTTACGGCTTTTCTCCCGTCCACTCATCGCCTTCTCACTTACGGCTTCTCGCGTCCACTCGTCACCTTTTCGCTTCCGGCTTCTCTCCCGTCCACTCGTTGCCTTCTCACTTGCGGCTCCTCTCCCGTCCACTCGTCGCCTTCTCGCTTGCGGCTTTTCTCCCATCCACTCATCTCGTTCTCGCTTACGGCTTCTCTCCCGTCCGCTCATCGCCTTCTCACTTGCGGCTTCTCTCCCGTCCACTCATCTCCTTCTCACTTATGGCTTCTCTCCCGTCCACTCGTCGCCTTCTCGCTTGCGGCTTCTCTCCTGTCCACTCGTCTCCTTCTCGCTTGCAGCTTCTCTCCCGTCCACTCATCGCTTTCTCACTTACGGCTTCTCTTCTGTCCACTCGTCTCCTTCTCGCTTATGGCTTCTCTCCCATCTGACGGGAGGCCTCTGACCCCCCCCTTTCTCTCCCTTCTCTCCCTTCTCAGTCCAAGACCTGAGGATCGTCATGGTTGGGAAAACGGGCAACGGGAAGAGTGCCACCGGCAACACCATTTTAGGGAAGAAAGCCTTTGATTCCAAGATGGCGTCTGGATCCGTCACCGCCAAGTGTAAAAAGGCCACGACCATCTTGCCGGATGGGAGGAGCCTGGCTGTGATCGACACGCCGGGCTTCTTCGACACCAAATACCCGCAGCCAGAGACGCTGTCGGAGGTTCAGAAATGCGTGCACTTCTGCTGCCCGGGCCCTCACGTCATTATCCAGGTCATCCGCCTGGGCAACTTTAACAAGGAAGAGAAGGAGGTGGCCCAAATCATCCGGAGCATCTTCAGCCTCAAAGCCAAGGCCTACTTGATCGTCCTGTTTACCCGCAAGGAGGAGCTGGAAGGCCGGCCTTTGTGGGAATTGCTGTCCGAGGCGGGAGACCAATTGGCGCCTCTGAGGGAGCAGATCGAGAGCTGCGGCAATCGGTGCCTGGCTTTCAACAACAAGGCCGGGGAGGTGGAGCGGAAGGCTCAGGTGGCGGAGCTGATCCGGATGGTGGACGACCTCAGGCGGAGGAACAGCTCCGCCCCGTTTTACACCCAGGAGATGATGACGGAGGACAAAAAGCATGTCTCCAGATGGCCGTGTACCCTCCTGTGATCCAGGAGCCCCTTCAACCCTGACGGAGAAACACCCCCCCCTCCTCCCCGGGAGTTGGGTTGGAGTCGATGGCCATGGTGGCTTGATCCCAAAGGTGCACAAAAGGCCCCTGGACGACTATTTTTTTTGCCTGAAGAGGTTTTGCTTCTCATCCCAGAAGCTTCTTCGGTTTCTAGGGAAGCTTTCGGCAACGAGAAGCGAAACCTCTTCAGGGTAAAAAGGGTAAAAAAATTTTAAAAATGGCCCCAGTGGCTGTTTCTGGGGGGGAAAAAAAACATCTTTGGGGACGTTCATGACTGGGAGGATTGAGAATCTCCCCAGAATAAAGCTGGATGGGACCCCGGGAGGTCCTCTAGTCCCAACCCCATGAACTCCAGCGGCAGACCCTCTAAACAATTTGGAGACGAGTAGCCGGGCCAATCGTTGTCTTCGACCTTCCTTCCAGGGGAGGAAGCCCCGAAACTACTTTGGCAGTCCAGCCGTTCCACTGGTGACTCCCACGGGGCAATCGATTCGAGGGACCTGGGAGGTCTTCTAGTCCAGCCCCACCTCCCGCCCTGCTCCATGGCGTGTAGGTCAAAAACAGCTCGAGCCAAAGACGGTCTCAGCGGTGGTGGTGTTGGCAACCAAGCCGGTTCGTAGCGGTTCGGGAGATCCGGTTGCTAACTGGCTGAGCCATTTGGTGAGCCGGTTGTTCGAAGAAAACATTCGGGCGCAGAACTGGTTAAATTATTTTAATCCCGCCACTGGACAGTACTCTCTCTCTCTCTCATTCTCTCTCTCTCTCTCTCTTTCTCCTCTCATTCTTTCTGTCTCTCTCATTCTCTTTCTTTTTCTCTTTCTTTTTCATTCTCTCTGTCTCTCTCTCTCTCTCTCTGTGTCTCTGTCTGTCTCTCTCTCTCCATCCTTCCTCTCTGTCTCCATCTGTTTCTCCCTCCCTCCCTCCTCTCTGTCTCTCTCTGTCTCTGTCTCTCTTTCTCTTTCATTCCCTTTCTCATTCTCTCTCTGTCTGTCTGTCTGTCTCTGTCTCTCTCTGTGTCTCTCTCCCTCCCTTCCCGTCTCTTTCTGTGTCTCTGTTTCTCTCTGTGTCTGTCTGTCTGTCTCTCTGTCTCCCTCTCTGTCTCTCTCTGTCTCTGTCTCTCTTTCTCTTTCATTCCCTTTCTCATTCTCTCTCTGTCTGTCTGTCTGTCTCTGTCTCTCTCTGTGTCTCTCTCCCTCCCTTCCCGTCTCTTTCTGTGTCTCTGTTTCTCTCTGTGTCTGTCTGTCTGTCTCTCTGTCTCCATCTCTGTCTCCATCTCTGTCTTTCTCTCCCTCCCTCCGTCTCTCTCTGTCTCTGTCTTTCTCTGTGTCTCTGTCTACCTTCCCCTCTGTCTCACTCTGTCTCTCTCCACCCCTCTGTCTCTGTCTCTCCCTCCCTCCTTCCCTTTCTATCTCCATTTGTCTCTCCCTTCTTCCCTCCCCCCGTCTCCCTGTCCCGCTCTGTCTCTGTCTGTCTTTCTGTCTGTCTCTCCCTCCTTCCCTCCTTCTTTGTCTCTCTCTATCTGCCTTTCTCTCTCTCTCTCTCTCTCACACACATACACACACACACCTCCCAGGCCATCGCTCTCCTCAACCACTCGTTCCCACCACGCTGCCTTATGCCCCCGTCGTGTCCGCCCAACCAACGGGTGGTCATTGTTGGAGGGCTACGTCCCCAATTATTCCTCCTCGTCCTCCTCCTCTTCCTCCTCCTCCCGACGACCGATTTCCTCGGCTTCGGACGACGATCCATGTCGCTCGGGGTTTCGCTCTGGGGTCAGCAACCCTCCACAAAAAGCCACAGAGTTCCTCGCCGGGGAGCCTAACTTTCCCTTCCCCCCCTCCCCCCAGTTCAACTCTGGTGCCGACCGGACCATAGAGTCCCTTCCTAGCGCGGCGTCCTTTGTTCCCCTAACCGAACGCCCTCTCCGTTGTAAAGCCAAGCGGCCACGGAGCTGCAGCAAGAGGCAAGAGCAAAAGAGCCCCATGCAGCTCCAGAGTTCCCGGTTGCCTACTCCTCCTTTACGTTGACTGGCTTTTCTTTTAGTGCCCGGTTGTGATTTATACTGAGGGCTGATTTCATATCTTGGGCCTTACTCCGAAGAAGGTTGAACCTTAACAATCGCCGGCGATTGAGATTTGTTTTTATTGGATGAAATCTTATTTTTCAAATAGTTTTTTTTTTACAACCCACCAAATAAAACCATTTTTATTCCCGGTTGTGCCGTGTGTCGCTGGGTACAGATATCTCTCCTGAGCTTAAATTGATATTCGTATGACGTTAAATCAGCTTTCCAAGTCGTCCGATATGATTGTTACATCAACTTTGAATTGCAAATTCACATCATTCTTTTCGCTTATTATAATAATAATAATATTATTATTATTAAAGATTGAACTGGAACATCTCCCGTTTTTACAAGTTCTAATTTCTATTATAACTCCTATAATAATCCATTATAGCGTATCATGACTATGGTATTATATTGACTATATTATATTTCATTTCCCTATTTTCTTATCGAGCCGTTTGGTCAAATAAAGTCCATCTTTTATAATGTTCTTTCTTTTCTCGCTCTTGGCTTTCTAATGTCAATTGCCTCATTTCTGCACCTTGCATTATTTCCTTTATCCTCTTCTATTGGATTTTTTTATTTTATTTTATTTTTCCAGTTGTTTGCAAATACAATTCTAGCTGCTACCAGCACATGAATAATCAAATATATCAATTCTTTACTGTATCCTTCAGGTAAACATACCCAATAAAAAAAAAATATGGTTTCAAATCTATATGCCGTTTGCTCTTTTTTCCCCTCCCCAGCCATGTATTGACATGTTACTTCATGTATGTATATTTGGCTTCCACACACACGTGTCCCACCACATATATTAATATGATCCAGGGATCTGGTGGCATTTCCAACATTTCGCCGATTTATCCTAAAACATTCTTGCTGGGGATAAACCATCTTCTGCAAATTCTCTTTATAGGCTGTTGAACATGGTTAAATTTTAGAATTTCCAGGCCATCATTTCTGCTATTTTTCTAAATCTAGTCCCTATCCCAAAATTTCCCCCCACCAAGCAATCTTTAACTTCTTCTAATTTTACTCCAAGTAAATAACTATATATATATAACTATATATATATATATATCACTTTATATATATAACTATATATATATAACTATATATATATATAACTATATAACCATAACTCACT
>CM042840.1:637170-648411 GCA_023653725.1 Bungarus multicinctus
TAAGGGAGAAAGCATACTGCTTTCTTTTCTGTCTTTCGGCTCATCACCAGAGACCATACCGACAGAAAGCTATTTGTTTCGTTGCCTTTTGTTTACATGTGTGTAAGGTTTTTAAGCTGATAATTTTTAAATAATAAATAAGGGAGACTAGTATAGATCTATTTCGAGCTAGTTAGCTCTCTTCAGCTAGCCATACCCTTACTGGGATTCGAACCAGGGAAGTATTACATGTGAGGCAGTTGTAATTGCCTCTACACCACTGGCTCTCTCCTTATCAGCTCAGGCAGGGGAATAAGTATATACTTTGTATTACAACACCCTGTTAAGCCCCAATTAAGGGAGAAAGCATACTGCTTTCTTTTCTGTCTTTCGGCTCATCACCAGAGACCATACCGACAGAAAGCTATTTGTTTCGTTGCCTTTTGTTTACATGTGTGTAAGGTTTTTAAGCTGATAATTTTTAAATAATAAATAAGGGAGACTAGTATAGATCTATTTCGAGCTAGTTAGCTCTCTTCAGCTAGCCATACCCTTACTGGGATTCGAACCAGGGAAGTATTACATGTGAGGCAGTTGTAATTGCCTCTACACCACTGGCTCTCTCCTTATCAGCTCAGGCAGGGGAATAAGTATATACTTTGTATTACAACACCCTGTTAAGCCCCAATTAAGGGAGAAAGCATACTGCTTTCTTTTCTGTCTTTCGGCTCATCACCAGAGACCATACCGACAGAAAGCTATTTGTTTCGTTGCCTTTTGTTTACATGTGTGTAAGGTTTTTAAGCTGATAATTTTTAAATAATAAATAAGGGAGACTAGTATAGATCTATTTCGAGCTAGTTAGCTCTCTTCAGCTAGCCATACCCTTACTGGGATTCGAACCAGGGAAGTATTACATGTGAGGCAGTTGTAATTGCCTCTACACCACTGGCTCTCTCCTTATCAGCTCAGGCAGGGGAATAAGTATATACTTTGTATTACAACACCCTGTTAAGCCCCAATTAAGGGAGAAAGCATACTGCTTTCTTTTCTGTCTTTCGGCTCATCACCAGAGACCATACCGACAGAAAGCTATTTGTTTCGTTGCCTTTTGTTTACATGTGTGTAAGGTTTTTAAGCTGATAATTTTTTAAATAATAAATAAGGGAGACTAGTATAGATCTATTTCGAGCTAGTTAGCTCTCTTCAGCTAGCCATACCCTTACTGGGATTCGAACCAGGGAAGTATTACATGTGAGGCAGTTGTAATTGCCTCTACACCACTGGCTCTCTCCTTATCAGCTCAGGCAGGGGAATAAGTATATACTTTGTATTACAACACCCTGTTAAGCCCCAATTAAGGGAGAAAGCATACTGCTTTCTTTTCTGTCTTTCGGCTCATCACCAGAGACCATACCGACAGAAAGCTATTTGTTTCGTTGCCTTTTGTTTACATGTGTGTAAGGTTTTTAAGCTGATAATTTTTTAAATAATAAAATATTTGTGTTGTAATACAAAGTATATACTTATTCCCCTGCCTGAGCTGATAAGGAGAGAGCCAGTGGTGTAGAGGCAATTACAACTGCCTCACATGTAATACTTCCCTGGTTCGAATCCCAGTAAGGGTATGGCTAGCTGAAGAGAGCTAACTAGCTCGAAATAGATCTATACTAGTCTCCCTTATTTATTATTTAAAAAATTATCAGCTTAAAAACCTTACACACATGTAAACAAAAGGCAACGAAACAAATAGCTTTCTGTCGGTATGGTCTCTGGTGATGAGCCGAAAGACAGAAAAGAAAGCAGTATGCTTTCTCCCTTAATTGGGGCTTAACAGGGTGTTGTAATACAAAGTATATACTTATTCCCCTGCCTGAGCTGATAAGGAGAGAGCCAGTGGTGTAGAGGCAATTACAACTGCCTCACATGTAATACTTCCCTGGTTCGAATCCCAGTAAGGGTATGGCTAGCTGAAGAGAGCTAACTAGCTCGAAATAGATCTATACTAGTCTCCCTTATTTATTATTTAAAAATTATCAGCTTAAAAACCTTACACACATGTAAACAAAAGGCAACGAAACAAATAGCTTTCTGTCGGTATGGTCTCTGGTGATGAGCCGAAAGACAGAAAAGAAAGCAGTATGCTTTCTCCCTTAATTGGGGCTTAACAGGGTGTTGTAATACAAAGTATATACTTATTCCCCTGCCTGAGCTGATAAGGAGAGAGCCAGTGGTGTAGAGGCAATTACAACTGCCTCACATGTAATACTTCCCTGGTTCGAATCCCAGTAAGGGTATGGCTAGCTGAAGAGAGCTAACTAGCTCGAAATAGATCTATACTAGTCTCCCTTATTTATTATTTAAAAATTATCAGCTTAAAAACCTTACACACATGTAAACAAAAGGCAACGAAACAAATAGCTTTCTGTCGGTATGGTCTCTGGTGATGAGCCGAAAGACAGAAAAGAAAGCAGTATGCTTTCTCCCTTAATTGGGGCTTAACAGGGTGTTGTAATACAAAGTATATACTTATTCCCCTGCCTGAGCTGATAAGGAGAGAGCCAGTGGTGTAGAGGCAATTACAACTGCCTCACATGTAATACTTCCCTGGTTCGAATCCCAGTAAGGGTATGGCTAGCTGAAGAGAGCTAACTAGCTCGAAATAGATCTATACTAGTCTCCCTTATTTATTATTTAAAAATTATCAGCTTAAAAACCTTACACACATGTAAACAAAAGGCAACGAAACAAATAGCTTTCTGTCGGTATGGTCTCTGGTGATGAGCCGAAAGACAGAAAAGAAAGCAGTATGCTTTCTCCCTTAATTGGGGCTTAACAGGGTGTTGTAATACAAAGTATATACTTATTCCCCTGCCTGAGCTGATAAGGAGAGAGCCAGTGGTGTAGAGGCAATTACAACTGCCTCACATGTAATACTTCCCTGGTTCGAATCCCAGTAAGGGTATGGCTAGCTGAAGAGAGCTAACTAGCTCGAAATAGATCTATACTAGTCTCCCTTATTTATTATTTAAAAATTATCAGCTTAAAAACCTTACACACATGTAAACAAAAGGCAACGAAACAAATAGCTTTCTGTCGGTATGGTCTCTGGTGATGAGCCGAAAGACAGAAAAGAAAGCAGTATGCTTTCTCCCTTAATTGGGGCTTAACAGGGTGTTGTAATACAAAGTATATACTTATTCCCCTGCCTGAGCTGATAAGGAGAGAGCCAGTGGTGTAGAGGCAATTACAACTGCCTCACATGTAATACTTCCCTGGTTCGAATCCCAGTAAGGGTATGGCTAGCTGAAGAGAGCTAACTAGCTCGAAATAGATCTATACTAGTCTCCCTTATTTATTATTTAAAAAATTATCAGCTTAAAAACCTTACACACATGTAAACAAAAGGCAACGAAACAAATAGCTTTCTGTCGGTATGGTCTCTGGTGATGAGCCGAAAGACAGAAAAGAAAGCAGTATGCTTTCTCCCTTAATTGGGGCTTAACAGGGTGTTGTAATACAAAGTATATACTTATTCCCCTGCCTGAGCTGATAAGGAGAGAGCCAGTGGTGTAGAGGCAATTACAACTGCCTCACATGTAATACTTCCCTGGTTCGAATCCCAGTAAGGGTATGGCTAGCTGAAGAGAGCTAACTAGCTCGAAATAGATCTATACTAGTCTCCCTTATTTATTATTTAAAAAATTATCAGCTTAAAAACCTTACACACATGTAAACAAAAGGCAACGAAACAAATAGCTTTCTGTCGGTATGGTCTCTGGTGATGAGCCGAAAGACAGAAAAGAAAGCAGTATGCTTTCTCCCTTAATTGGGGCTTAACAGGGTGTTGTAATACAAAGTATATACTTATTCCCCTGCCTGAGCTGATAAGGAGAGAGCCAGTGGTGTAGAGGCAATTACAACTGCCTCACATGTAATACTTCCCTGGTTCGAATCCCAGTAAGGGTATGGCTAGCTGAAGAGAGCTAACTAGCTCGAAATAGATCTATACTAGTCTCCCTTATTTATTATTTAAAAAATTATCAGCTTAAAAACCTTACACACATGTAAACAAAAGGCAACGAAACAAATAGCTTTCTGTCGGTATGGTCTCTGGTGATGAGCCGAAAGACAGAAAGAAAGCAGTATGCTTTCTCCCTTAATTGGGGCTTAACAGGGTGTTGTAATACAAAGTATATACTTATTCCCCTGCCTGAGCTGATAAGGAGAGAGCCAGTGGTGTAGAGGCAATTACAACTGCCTCACATGTAATACTTCCCTGGTTCGAATCCCAGTAAGGGTATGGCTAGCTGAAGAGAGCTAACTAGCTCGAAATAGATCTATACTAGTCTCCCTTATTTATTATTAAAAAATTATCAGCTTAAAAACCTTACACACATGTAAACAAAGGCAACGAAACAAATAGCTTTCTGTCGGTATGTAGGTCTCCTGGTGATGAGCCGAAAGGACAGAAAGAAAGCATTGTTATGCTTTCTCCCTTAATTGGTGCTTAACAGGGTGTTGTATACAAAGATATGACTTATTCCCCTGCCCTGAGGCTGATAGGAGAGAGCAGGGTGTAGAGGCCATTTACAACTGCCTCACATGTAATACTTCCCTGGTTCGAATCCCGTAAGGGTATGGCTAGCTGAAGAGAGCTAACTAGCTCGAAATAGATCTATACTAGTCTCCCTTATTATTATTTAAAAATTATCCAGCTTAAAAACCTTACACACACATATATATATATATATATATATATATATATATATATATATATGTATGTATGTAAGGTTTTTAAGCTGATAATTAAATAATAAATAAGGGAGACTAGGATAGATCTATTTCGAGCTAGTTAGCTCTCTTCAGCTAGCCATACCCTTACTGGGATTCGAACCAGGGAAGTATTACATGTGAGGCAGTTGTAATTGCCACTACACCACCTACAACACCTTAACAGGGTGTTGTAACACAAAGTATATACTTATTCCCCTGCCTCTGCTGATAAGGATAGAGCCAGGTGGTGTAGTGGCAATTACAACTGTTTACAATATATAATCATCCTCTCATTACCTGTTAAAATTCCATCTAATGCAAAGTCCATTGTATAATAAGTTCATTTTATAAAACCCTTCGGCCTGGCTATCGTATATTTATTTATTATATTATTTATATACCGCCCTTCTCCCGAAGGACTCAGGGCGGTGCACAGCCAACCACAAACCCCATTACAATATACAAAAGTTTAAAATAGATTAAATAATTTAGGCTGTCTAAAATTATACCCTCCCCCAATAAATTGTAGAATGTATTTGCCCATAAGAGTACCAGCTCGTCTTTATTTCTTGCCGATCTAGTTCTTGCTTTTTGAGTCCCCCCCCCTTCATTTAATATTTCACTGTATCGAACTATATTTTTGATTTCACCATATTCATTTATTTGATTTGTCAATCGCTTGCAAGATAACAGGTGTTAAGTATATACATAGTTATGCATGCACGAAATGGGTACGTATAAGAAAAATAAAAGGACAGGGGCGGTAGGCACGTTGGTGCGCTTATGCACGTCTTTAACTATTTCTCTTATATCTAATATTTTGAAAACAATTGGCTATGCAAATGCCCCCCTATAGAGTTGGCAACCAGAGACTGGTATTTTTCAAAGGCTGTCGTTTTCTCCCATATTGTCAATATTGCATCTCGAATATAATGCCTCCGGAAATGCCCATGGGTTTTACTTGCCTTATATATAAATAAATTATTATTATTATTATTATTATTATTTATTTATTTATTTATTTATTTATTTATTTATTTATTAAATAATTTTATATACCGCCCTTCTCCCGAAGGACTCAGAGCGGTGAACAGCCAACTAAAATGTATATAAATTACAGATATAAATACAATTAAAAAGGAATTAAATTATGGCTGCCAATTAAAAATTTAAAACCCCCAATTAAAATAAGCTAAAACTTTCATACCCCAACCAATCAGATCTAAAACCCCTTATTTAAAATCCCATTTGAAGTCAGCTCAGGCTGGCCTGCTCAAAGAGCCAGGTTTTCAGGTCACGTCTGAACGCCCTCAGGTCAGTGGTTGTGTTCTTATTCCTATATTCTATTATTATTATTATTATTATTATTATTATTATTATTATTATTATTATTATTATTATTATTATTATTATTATTATTCCATAAGCATGCATGCCGTTCCAGTAGAAAGTCATGACCTTCCAACGTTAACAACCTGATATTCCTCAAAACAATCCATTCTTTCACCCACATTAATATTACCGCCTGCTAATATAATTCCCGAAGACGGTTGGGTTTGATGATGATGATGATGATGATGGCTTCTTGCTTGTAAGGCACGCTGAGAGCTTCTAAGAGACAAATTCCTTGTGTATCCAATCACACTTGGTCAATAAAGAACTTAATTTCTATTCTATTCTACTCTATTCTATTCCTATATTCTATATTCTATTCCATTGCATTCTATTCTTTCTCTTCTCTGTTTTCTATCTTCTATTCCATTCTATTCTTTTGTCTCTATTCTTTTTTCTATTCTATTCTATTCCATTCTTTTTCTCTATTCTATTTTATTCCATTTTCTTTTCTATTTTATTCTATTTCTATATTATCCTATCTTCTATTATATTCTATTCCATTCTATTCTTTTTCTTGATTCTATTTTATTCTCTATTTTCTATCTTCTATTCCATTCTATTCATTTTCTTTATTCTCTTCTCTTCAATTATTTTCCATTCTCTTCTATTATCATTCTTCTGTTCTAATTTTATTCCTATATTCTATTATGTTCTATTTTTTATTCTATTCTGAATTCTATTCTCTCTATTCTATTATTTATTCTCTTCTCCTTTCTTACATCTTCTCTTCTATTTTCTATTCTATTATTTTCTCTTCTATTATTTTATGTTCTATTCTATTCTATTCTCATTCTTTTATTCTATTCCAATCCTATATTCTATTCTATTTTTTATTCTATTCTGTTATTATTCTACTCTGAATTTTATTCTATTCTCACACTTCTATTATTCTCTCCTCTTCCATTCTCCTTTTCTATTATTCTATTCTTCTTTCTCTTCTATTTTTTTCTATTTTCTATTATTCTATTGTTATTTTCCATTCCATTCTATTCTGATTCTATTCTGATTCTATTATAATCCTATATTCTATTCTATTATTATTCTATTCTATTCTGAATTCTCTTCTGAATTCTCTTATTTATCTTCTTCTTTCATTCTTCTCTTCTCCTCCGCTTCTATTTTCTATTCCATTCTATTCTATTCCTTATTCTATTCTATATTCTATTCCTTATTCTATATTCTATTCTAATTTTATTCTATATTCTATTCTATTTTCTATTGTATTCTGTATTCTATTCTATTCTCTGTTCTGTTCCATTCTATTTTTTTCTCTATTCTCTTCTAATATTTTTGATTTTATTATCATTCTTCTGTTTATTCCTATTCTTATTCTATTCTGAATTCTATTCTATTCTACTCTATTATTTATTCTCTTCTCCTTTCTTCCATTCTCCTCTTCTATTCTATTTTCTATTCTATTATTATTCTCTTCTGTTTCTCGTCTTCTATTATTTTCGATTCTCTTCTATTATCATTCTTCTATTCTGTTCTTATTCCTATATTCTATTATATTCTACTTTTTATTGTATTTTATTCTGAATTTTAGTCTACTATTATTTATTCTCTTCTCCTGTCTTCCATTCTCTTATCTTCTTCCCTTCCCTTCTTCTCTTCTCCTCCGTTTCTATTTTCTATTCCATTCTATTCTATTCTATTCCTTATTCTATTCTAATTCTATTCTATATTCTATTGTATTCTATTCTAATTTTATTCTATATTCTATTCTATTCTTCCTATTCTATTTTGCCCCATCCCACCCTTTTTTATTTCATCCCCAGAACCCACTGACCCAGCTTTCCTGTGGCCTGCGGGTATCCGGATTGACTGCCTCCCACCCCGGCACGCTTCTCCCTCTACTTCTTGGACAGGGAATCAACTCACCTGCCCAGCCCAATCGGCCAGCGAGCTGCAGCCGCTGCCAGATACCGCCAGTCCCCACAAGCTCTGACCGGCTTCCGAGAAATGACAAGGTTTAGCAAACGACTGAGTCGAAAGTGAGGGGTGGGAAAGGTCCCAAGTGAGCATCTTGTTGGCGGCCATCTTGTACATATTATTAAAAATTATTATTAGGGTGTATAATACTATCTATCTATCTATCTATCTATCTATCTATCTATCTATCTATCTATCTATCTATCTATACACAATCCATTAATTACATATTTAAAAATATTATTAGGTGTATATTCTATATCTATATCTATCTATCTATCTATCTATCTATCTATCTATCTATCTCTATCTATCCATCTATCTATCTATCTATACACAAACACATATACATATTATTAAAATATTATTATTAGGGTGTATAATTCTATCATCTATCTATACACACACACATCATTAAAAATAGTATTATTAGGGTGTATAATATTATCTACCTAACTATACACACACAGACAAACATACGTATTAAAATATTATTAGGGTGTATAATTCGATCTATATACACACACATACACATATTATTAAAAATATTATTAGGGTGTATAATTCTATTTATACACACACACATATTATTAAAAATTATTATTAGGGTGTATAATTCTATCATCTATCTGTACACACACACATATACATATTAAAATATTATTAGGGTGTATAATTCTATCTATCATCTATCTATACACACACACATTATTAAAAATTATTAGGGTGTATAATACTATACACACACACACATTATTAAAAATAGTATTATTAGGGTACATAATACTATATCTACACACATATTATTAAACATATTATTAGGGTATATAATATTATCTATCTATCTAACTATACACACACATACACAAACATACGTATTATTAAAATATTAGGGTATTTAATACTATGTATCTATACACACACACATATACATATTATTAAAAATATTATTAGGGTGTATAATTCTATTTATCATCTATCATCTATCTATCTATCTATCTATCTATCTATCTATCTATCTATCTATCTATCATCTATCTATACACACACACACACACACACATTAAAAATATTTTTTATATCCAAAATTCCATTCCATTTCCATCGTGCGTCGATTAGGCACATATTTCAAATCACTTACCCATTATTAATAACATTCTCCTTATTCATCTGAACAACATAACAATAATCAAAATATACGTATAATCTAATCTATTTCTTGTATTCATTCCTCTGATTATTTTGTAGATACATCTAATCCCTTTTTGTTTAATTCTATTTTCGACCCATTGGTAAAATATGTAATCTTCGGATTCTTCTCTTTCGTGTCAATCTAGTCACTTCTGCACAGTCAAATATTTTTGTTCCAATGATTTTCCCCACTGTTGGTATCTTAACAGGCTAATATAATAGCTATAACTAATATAATAACTAAGAACTAATCATTATAACTAATATAATGACTATAACTAAAAAGGAGCTGATGCAGCCAGTATACTGTGGTTGCAAAAAGAGGACATGTGATGTAGAATTCAAGGAAAATGTATAATAAAAAAGCATTGTTTGTGTGTGTGTGTTTGTGTAAATATATATATATATATATATATATATATATATATATATATATATATATATATCCTTATTCCATATACATATGTAACATATATATATGTAACACAAAGTATATCGGTATATATATATATATATATATCTGTATGTATGTATGTATGCATGTATGTATGTAGAGTAGAGTACAACAGAACAGAATACAGAATAGGCCAAAATAGAGCAGAATATACTTTATTGGTCAAGTGTGATTGGATACACTAGGAATTGTTCTTCCGTGCAGAAGCTCTCGGTGTACATACAAGCCATTAAGTGATCAAGAGACCATAATCATAAAATACAATCAAGATACTACACCGGCTACTCAAGAAGCAATCGACAGCAGTATTAGATAAAGCAATAAAATGCTAAGATAACAAGCCATAAAATTATAACCCTAAGTAGACAAGGAGATTGGTAGTAGGCAAGGTGAGGAAGATAATACAGCCTTACTACGGTAGTTGGAGTGTGTTGTGGGAATTAGTTGTGCAGCAGAGGGATGGCATTTTGGGGGGGGGGGGGAACTGTCTCTGTATCGAGTGTCAGGGTTCCAACGGACGCCCTAATGAATTCATGAGCCTACGAGTGTGTCATAAACCAAATTCTCCAACCGGAGGGGGCGTCATAAATCACATTCAACAAAAGGGGGCGTCATAAATCACATTCTCCAACATTTCGTCGGCAGCAAGGTGGGGGAGTCCAATTCGAGGCCCGCGAGCTGGAGCCGTGTGCTTCAATCTGGCCCGGAAATAACTAACGACCGGCCTGCGGGGCCTCTGGCAGCCCAAACGGAGCATGCCCCGCGCCCTCCCGTGCCCCCGTTTTGGCCCCACGAAGGGCTGCCAGAGGCCATCCATGCCGAAAACGGGGCAAAAGGAGCCGACTGTGGCCCCGATGTGCCCCGTTTGGACCAGAGGGGTGCTGCAGGAGGCATCCGTCTTGTCTCTCCCCCTAGCCTGCTCTCCCCCTCCCAGCCGTTCCGCGGAGAACTCCAACACCGATCCGGCCCTCGGAGAACTCCATGACACCCCTGCCCTGGAGTCGCCTGTCGCCTCGTAAACATCCCCCGCTTATCTTGTGAAGGTTGTAGCCGACGCTACCGGATCGTCCGCCTCCGAAAACCCTTCACTGGAGAATGTGGTGGGTGATACCCCGCCCGGTGAACATGTTTCGTTGGAGACTGATTTATGACACACCCAGGGAAGTGAGGGTGCGGGGGGGAAAACAGGGTTACAGGTGAGAGTAAATTTATGAGTCTAAGTGTTGGCTTCTGACGGGTTTAGTGCCGGACATGTTGCTCCTAATAAATCGTTGGGATTCCTTGGAATCCAACTGAGGGCAATCGTCGGAACCCCGACAGTTCGCCATGAGGGGAGCAATCAGATTCTCTCCAGGATGGGATGTGAAGTGGGGGTCTGTGTAGATATTTACATGGCCCTCCTTCTGACCCATGGAATATATAGGTCCTGGAGGGAAGGCCGGCTGGGCACCGTTCTCGTTTTGGACGTCCTAACTATCCCTCGACATCTGGCATCGTCGGGTTGAACCCATCAT
>CM042840.1:1166820-1253544 GCA_023653725.1 Bungarus multicinctus
GAGGAGGGAGGGGGTAGAAGGAGAGGAGGGATCAGTGGAGGAGGAGATGGAGGGGAGGAGGAAGACAGGGGGGTGGGGTCCTTAAAGAAAGAGGCCCAGAAAGGGGCGAGTGTCAGTAATGCAAGAACTATCTTCCGTCTTGTATAGCTTTGCCAATTAAAAATCTGGTCGTCACTTAGGGATAATCCTGCGGTAACATAAGCACCTGGAAGATGAAAATTAGGCGAGCCGCCCTGAGAGTCAAGAACTAAATCAAATGCATTGAGAAAAAGCTGGGAGACTGAAGGAGCATGACTACTTTCCACAGTATCGCCCTGAGATGTTGGCGAAGGCTGACGTCGTTAAGTAGCTAGCCAAAGTTTCGTTTATGCAAGCTTGCGTCGTTCATGTCAAGGAAGCGCAGAGAATTTTTCGGTTTTTTGTTTTTTTTCTGAAAATTACAATCAAAATTCAGATTTCACAACTCCCCCGTTGACGCTTTATTGCCCGATCCAGCCTATCCTTATCGGAGGCCCTTTGTGTAAAAAAACCGTAAAAACTAAATAAATCAGAGATGAACTATTTAACCTATCCCCAAAACAAGTTTCGCTTTTGCGTGGGCAGAAAACTCAATCATAGAAGCAAAAATTGTTGAAAAAGTGATCGAAAGCTCCCCTCCGTCCTCCTCCCTTTTACAACAACCAGCACGGACCAGAGGGGTGTTGGAATGACACGCAATACTTCATTATCACTAAAGCAGCACCCCTACACAATACACACACCAATTGCCCTCCTTTCCGAAATCACATACGATTTCTCCATGGGATTTTTTATATAACGGTCGGACCGTTCTCATTTCCTTACACGCACTATTTCTTACTCTCCTTTCAATCAACACACAAACATCCACACCAACTTTTTTCCCCATCAACATTCTCACACCTGTACACGTAATCTTGCGTGAGTTACAATCCTCTTCTGAGAGTGAAATACCCATTTCTTGAAGCAACCCACCTTTCCAACTCAGCGCGCGAAGAGCCTTTACAAGCCAACGGGAGCTTTAAGCAGGGATTGATCTCCAAAATCTCATCGCTGGGATCGAGGTAGAGGCCGAGCGGGAGTCCCGCCCGCTGGACGGACACCGTGGAGCGCTGCTCCAAGGTACACCGAGGAAGAAGGAGCTTGTTTCAAAATTGTTACATTTCTCACAGGTCTCTGCGGAAATTAAGCCACCTCAATAAATCTTAAGTTTCTCCTAAGTCTCCTTGGATGTTTCCCCTGATTATTCCTTAACTCAAAACTGATTCTGAGTGAGATTTGCATATATATAGATATTGTAAAGAAAGAAATGTATTCTAGATATTTCAAAGCTTTCATGACTCATGAATATAGAAATCGTGTCTATATCACACCACTGTAGGCGTGCAAACATATAATCTAAATTTTCGGAGAAATTCAGAAGGAAATTCAATGGACTTTCTAACTTTGATCTTTTTCTCTAACCTTGTTATCATTTTTTTAAATTGAAGTTTTTTATTGTTATTTTTAAAAAACAAATCCATCTTTCAGTTGCACAGTGTGTCGCCTGGGTACATATATCTTGTGCACATATTAATATTTTGTATACATTTCTTATTAAGTTTACATTCATATTACAACTTATTCAACATTATATATCGTTATCACAATATCATTTAATTTCTTACTTTATATTCCAACCATTTATAAAATAAATCCCATATCATATAGTATTCCATTTCTTTTTGTTCTCTAATTGCCAATGTTAATTACTCATTTCTGCACATTCCAATATTTTCTTAATCACCTCCTCCTCCATTGGAACTGTTGGGTTTGAGAGAAATCCCCTCCGCTGGGTTCGAATTTCCCGCCAGGAGGAAACGCCGGAACAGCGCAAGAATCAGATGGAAGCAGCTGATGAAAGCGAGGGATTTTTATTTCAGGAAGAAGTACACGCAGTGCGGTGAGGCAGCAATGGTACAAGTTCCCGGGCTAGCAAACAATGGTGAGTAGCCAGGTGTTTTTATACCCTTTTTCCCTTTTCCCTTTGTGTCGCAATAGTTTCGGGTGTTTGCTACCTTAAAAGGTTGGCGTTCGGCATCTTTGCTTTATTTGGAAGTATCCTGGGGCTGGTGAAAAGGTGCTGACCTGGACTTGATTGGTTTTCCTAAATTAATCCTTTTATTTGGTCTACGTGTCAGGTAAGGTGATTGACTTTGGGTGTTGCTTTCTCTGTTTCCTTTCTGTCCAAGGTCAGTAGCCCTAGGTGTTTCTATATGCTTTCCTTATCTTGTAATCCCCTTTGATTGCCCTGTCTTTGTCTCATTCTTTCTGGTTTGGGGAAATCTTGGTGTTTCTTATTTTAATGTTTTTGTGCTGATTAAGTTTCTTCCTCTCATATTCTTCCTACAGAACTTTTTCATTTTTCCAATTTTGAGCAAATACAATTCTAGCTGCTGTTCATATATGTATCATTAAATATGTTTTTCCTTTACTATAGACCTTGTTATCATTTTCATTTCCCTTTTGCTTTGAAGGTAATAATGGGCAGGAGGATCAAGATTCCTGTGAACTGTTCCAAGTGATCAATGCTAAAGATGGAACGGAGAAGTTTGGAATTCAAAAGCCATGAGAGAAACCAGTCAAAGAATCGGAATCAGGAAAGCTCATCTTCTTCCACTGATGCTCCGATGCAAGACTTTCTTGCCCAGCAAGAGAAAATAAGGAAAAATATGCTGGAAAAAGTGTGAAGCTAATCAAAGCAAAAGTACAAGTAAATGAACATTATTTAACCCCCCAAAAAGGAGATGATACTATAAGAAGAAACAACGGACAAAATTACAATGGGACATTCATTCTTTCTCATGGGAGTAACTTCCTTACATCTCAAAAAGTGATTGACACAAAAGAGAAGTCTTATAAATGTTTGGAATGTGGAAAATGTTTTAGAACAAGCAGGCAACTTACTTCCCATGAAAGGATCCACACGGGGGAGCAGCTCCATAAATGCATGGAGTGTGAAAAGACCTTTGCTCAGAGCACTACACTTACTATCCATAATAGGATCCACACAGGGGAGAAACCATATAAATGCATGGAATGTGGAAAGATGTTTGCTCATGACAATGGACTCAGAAGCCACAAAAAGATCCACACAGGGGAGAAACCATATGAATGCATAGAGTGCGGAAAGATCTTTGCTCGAAGAGTTACTCTTATTTCCCATAAGATGATCCACACAGGGGAAAAGCCATTTAAATGCATGGAGTGTGGAAAGACCTTTGCTCAAAGAATTCATCTTATTTCCCATAAGATATTCCACACGGGGAGAAGCCATATAAATGTATGAAGTGTGGAAAGACCTTTGCTCAAAGTGGTCAACTTATTTTCCATAATATGATACACTTAGGAGAGAGGCTATATAAATGCATGGAGTGTGGAAAAACCTTTGCTTAAAGAAGTAATTTTATTTCCCATAAGATGATCCACACGGGAGAAGCCATTTAAATGCATGGAGTGTGGAAAGACGTTTACTCGTAGCGATACACTTATTATGCATAAAAGGATCCACACGGGAGAAACCATATAAATGCACGGAGTGTGGAAAGACCTTTGCTGAAAGAGGTAATCTTATTTCCCATGAACAGATCCACACAGGAGAGAATCCTTATAAATGCATGGAGTGTGGAAAGGTATTTACTGAGTGGTGGACTTAAAAAACACAAAAAGATCCACTCAGGAGAGAAACCATTTAAATGCACAGAATGTGGAAAGTCCTTTGCTCGTAGATATAAACTTATTTCCCATAAGACGATCCACATGAAAGAAGCCATATGAATGCATGGAATGACCTATGCTCATAGATGAAATCTTGTTTCCCATGATATTATTTCCCATATACTCAAATAAAATAAAATAAATGCATGGAATGTGGAAAGAGTTTTGCTCAGAATGGTCATCTTACTTCTCATAAAAGGACCCACGCTGGGGACAAACTGTATACAGTATATTGGAATGTTTTAATTTATTTATTTATTTATTTTATTTATTTATTTTATTTATTTATTTTATTTATTTACATTTATATACCGCCCCCTCTCCCAAAGGGACTCAGGGCAGTGAACAGCCAGAATAAAATACACATATAAAACACAAATACAATATTTAAAAATTAAAAGAATTAAATACATTGGCTCTTACAAAGATTAAAAATAAGGGAATTAAGAAACTTAAAACCAGATTAAAAAATTTAAAAACCCCTAGGCCAAACCGGCTTGCTGAAATAAATGAGTTTCAACGCATGGCGGAAGGTCAGGAGATCAGGGATGGTCCTCATCTCCGGGGTAATTCATTCCAGAGAGAGGGTGCCCCCAATGAGAAGGCCCGCATCCTCGGGGTCGCCAGCCATCCAGCCGGCAGCACTCCGAGGAGGCCGACTCTATGGGAGCGTATCGGTCGGCGGGAGGCCAATAATGGCAGGAGGCGGTCTCGCAAATATCCTGGTCCCGAGTCATGGAGTGCTTTAAAGATGATAACTAAGACCTTGAAGCACACCCGGAGGGCCACCGGGAGCCAATGCAGCTCGCGCAAAAGTGGCGTAACATGGGAGCCCCGTGGAGCCCCCGTCCCCCCCCCGCCGCGGCTGCATTCTGCACCAGCTGGAGCCTCCGGATGCTCTTCAAAGGCAGCCCCATGTAGAGAGCATTGGCATAGTCTAGGCGGGAGGTCACCAGGGCAGAGGTGACCATGCGAAGCGCATCCCGATCCAGAAAGGGCCGCAACTGGTAGATCCTATGGACCTGGCCAAAAGCCCCCCTGGTGACGGCTGCCACATGGTCTTCCAATGACAGCCGCACATCCAGGAGGACACCCAGATTGCGGGCCCTCTCTGTGGGGGCAAGAATTTCCCTCCCCACAGCCAGCGATGGAACCAGCTGGCTGTACCGGGGTGCTGGGAAGCACAGCCACTCAGTTTTAGATGGGTTGAGCTGAAGCCTATTCCACCCCATCCAACACCGCATGGCCTCCAGGCACCGGATCATCACTTCGACGGCTTCATCGGGGTGGCCCGGGGTAGAGATGTACAGCTGAGTATCATCAGCGTACTGATGGAACTCTACCCCAAAGCCACGGATAATCTCACCCAACGGCTTCATATAAATGTTGAACAGAAGGGGTGAGAGCACCGACCCCTGAGGCACCCCGCAAACCAGGCGCCTCGCGGCCGACCTCTGCCCCCCTGCCAACACGAATTGCGAACGGTCAGAGAGGAAGGAAGAGAACCACAGCATAACAGTGCCTCCCACTCCTAACCCCCCCCGCTGCCGCAATAAGATACTGTGGTCGACAGTATCAAAAGTCACCGAGAGATCTAATAGGACCAGGACAGAGGAATAACCTCTGTCACGGGTCCTCCAGAGATCATCCACCAATGTGACCAATTACTCTATTTTGTTTTTCTTCTTGGGCTATCTGTTTCTATAGGGTTTTTTTTTAATGGTTCTCTATTCTAATGTGTCTTGGTGCTCACTCTTAAATGGCTTTCTATTTTAATATGTTTAGTCCAAAGTTTCCTGTAATTTAAGTAGTACTTAGCTGCAGTTTATGTTTCCCTAGAAACTTCTAATGATTTTATTTTTAAGGTTTTTCTTATGGTGTGAGTAACTTCTCCATGTTCCCATCCTACAGTACGTAACATATAATACATATTTACGTAGCATATACATTTGTACATTTCAACAATTTCCCATATTTGTAGTCTGCTATCCTAACCACCTTATCTTGTCTTAATTCTGAGTCCTTCCTTTTTTTCCATCGTTGATAAAAATGTATCCCATATTTTGTAATATTCAGCCTCAGACTTATTTTTAATTTCCAAAGTTAATTTGTCCATTTCAGCACATATCCATATCTTTTTAATTACTTCACTTTCATCGGGAATTTCTTTATCTTTCCATTTTTGAGCATAAATTAACCTTGTTGCCGTAATCCCATGCATTGTTAGATACGTCAGTTCCTTATTGTATCTCTCTGTAGTGATTCCCAGCAGGAAAAATTCTGATTTGTAGTCAACTTTAAGTTTCACCAATCTTTTCTAACCATCTCTGAATCTTATGCCAAAATTCCTGGGCTTTTCTACATGACCATCATATATGATATAGTATGATCCATATTCCTAGATGCATTTCCAACAAATAGGCGATACATTTTGATGCATCTTAGCTAATTTTGCTGGCGGGAGGTGCCACCTATAAAACATTTTGTATAAATTTTCTTAAATGATATGGCCAATGTTATTTTTTAAATTTCTCTCCAATAAGGTTTGGGTGGGGGGGACAGAATCTTCCAATGCCCTTGAAGGAAGTCCTGTCATTTGAGAGGAGAAACCGGGTTCCTGAGAGAAGGAATTGGCTGAGTAGGACGCGGCCACGAATGTATGACTCGGGTTCTTCAGAGGTCACATGGCAAGAGTTGGATTAGAACCCTGAACGGAAGGGTTGTGGCCTTTGGTAGACTTGCCATCTTGGGAGCGGAGGTGCAATTAGAGAGCCATTTTGGTCTCAGTCGGAAAGAGAAGCAATCAGAAGTTGTGTCTGTTGAAGTTCATCATGTCTTCTGTGTAACAAGGAGCATGTCTGTTCGTTTCCACCAGAGCGTCAATCATAGTCATCAGTTCGGCCACCTGAGCCTCTCGTTCCGCCCCTTCGGCCTTGTTGTTGAAAGCCAGGCAGCGGTTCCCACATACAGCAATATATTCCTTCAGTTTTTTATCTTGGACAGATATAAATCTTTCAAGAGATTCCCTTTCCAGCTCATCTTTGTGGGTGAACAAGAGGATCATGTAATTCCTGGCTTTCAGGCCAAAAATCTCCTTGATCTGCTGAGCCATGGTCTTCTCATTCTCAGTGAAACAACGAGGACGCATCACCTGCAGAATGACGTGGGGACCCGGGGAGCAAAGCTTCACGCACTTGCTCACTTGTGTAGCAATATCCTTGTTTGGACGATTGGCATGGGAAAAGCCAGGTGTATCAACAACCACAATCTTCCTGCCGTTCAGCTGTGCCTCTTCCTTCTGGCATACTTCTGTTATTGACCAAAGCGACCATCCAGACTCAAAGACTTTGCTTCCCAGGATTGTGTTTCCCGTCGCACTTTTCCCATTTCCGGTTCGGCCCACAATGACGATCCTCCGTTCAGGCCCTACAACCCAAAGGGGAGAGGAAGAAAGAAGGAGACACGGTCAGCAGGGTATGGCCATCATAGTCTGTCCCCCCACCAGGACAATAGTTCCCAGCCCACCCCACCCCGAGCTGTCAAGACTTTACCTGGGTTACTTGCAGTCATTTCCAGACCAGTCGCACCGCACAAAACCTGCGATTTCTGCGTGAAAAGAGAAACAGAATCAGCCAAAGGAGAGGCGGTTTCCACCTCACCCCCTTCTCATTCAGCCCTTCAATTCTTGGAATCCTGCACTTGGGTGGTTTCAGGAACGGTGGGGGTTGATTTCCAGAGTGTCTGGCAGCTCCCCACACCCAGCTCCATATTCAAAGGGACCCTATTCTCTGGGGCTTTATCTGCTCCTGCTGCAGCTCCAGATTGTCTCCAAGGGTCACCCCAGATCGTCTTTCTCCAGGTTGGAGGGGCGGCTCGAGCGGCCGAGGGTCGGCCGCCGTGGGCGGAGCCAGGGCGGCCTGGCTGTGGGACTATCGCCGGGGCTGGGGCTGGGGCCTTTGCAGGGGCCCCAGCCGAAGCTGGTGTACGTGCCGCGGCTCGAGTGGCTAGAGGATGGATGCTGCGGGCAGAACCGAGGCGGCTGGAAGATCGTCGACCTCCAGGGCCATGGTGTGGTTCTGGGCCTGGTGTTGGTCCCGGTAGCCCATGGCGTGACCGGCAGGCGGCCGTTGGAGTTATCGCTGTGGGGCCGTGGTGTGGCGGCGGGCCTGGTGCTGGACCCGGTGGTGTGCGGCGTGGCTGGAGGACGACCACCGGAACTGTTGCTGCGGTCGGAGCTGGGACTGGAGGGCCGCTGCCGCGGTTGAAGTTATTCTCCTCCTTTTCGTCCAGTCGGCGGTGCGCTGAACGGCCTCGACCTGGACTCGGGCCCCGGCTGGCTAGTTTTCAGCTTGGTCGGGGTCATTTTCATCATTTCCATCATCTTCATCAGAGGACTCAGGCCGGGACGCTATTTTATACCAGAAATGATCTTTGGGCCCTGAGATATGTCCCCCTATCTCAGAAATGGCCCTCTGCTCTCTCGGAGGCCCATCTCAAGGACGGATTGTGGGATCCGGAGAGATGGTGGGGTTTTAGGAAGTGCGGGAGGGAGGGGTGTCTTAAAAAATTTTTAGCCAGGTTTTTAAGGGGGTTAGGAAGGTCCGGGTGGGAGTTGGGGGACAACTCGCCGGAGGCTGGGTCCAGGCCGGGGGTTGGGCGTGACCGGGAGAGTCAGAGTCCGGACAGGACCGTATTGAGGATGGGGGGGGTCACCGGGGAGGGTGGAATTAAATCTATTGCTACGGTGAGCGGGAGGGGCAGATTTGGCGGTTATAGGGGGCCATATTCTGTGCTGGGAGCGCGCCCTCGCTGTTTGCTTGCTGTGGCGCGCTCCGACCCCCTTGTCATCTCCCGTTCCCCGGGGGGTCTGAGCGATCGGGCCCTGGGCCTTAGGCTGATGTTATGTAACGCCAGGACCGTTGTTAATAAAGCCCCTCTCATCCATGATTTGATTTGTGAGGGGGGTGCGGACCTGGTGGGAGTTACCGAAACTTGGCTGGGCCAGGAGGGGGGAGTCCCTCTGGTGGAGATGTGCCCAGCCAGGTTTCGGGTCTTTCATCGGCCGAGGGCCCAGGGGAGGGGAGGGGGGGTTGCGGTAGTTATTAAGGAGGATCTGTGTCCGAGGGAGGCCACTGTATCTCAGACGACCGGGTGTGAGCTCCTTTTCGTGAAGTTCGGTCCCAAGGTTCAGGTGGGCTTGCTGGTCGCATACCTGGCTCCCTGCTATGCGGCAGCAACCCTGCTTGAGCCTGATGGATCCTGATAGGTTCCTGACGGAGCTTGGGCCATTTCCCGAAGCTCACACACACGACTCGGTTGAGGGCTTGGTCGCCACCTGGGATAGGGTGGCCGCTGGGGCCCTCGACCGAGTCGTGCCCTTGCGGCCTCTGACCCGGTGCCGATCCCAAGTGGCTCCCTGGTTCTCTGAGGAGCTAAGGGAGATGAAGCGCCGGAAAAGACGCCTAGAGAGCAGTTGGAGGGCCAGCCGTTCTGGGTCCGACCGAACACTATTACGATCTTATATTAAGACGTATTTAGTGGCGATAAGGATGGCGAGGAGATCTTACCTCTCCACCCTTATTGCGTCCGCGGAAAACCGCCCAGCCGCCCTGTTTAGGGTGACCCGCTCCCTACTGGATGTGGGAGCGCGGGAGGACCCCTTGCAGGGACGGGCTGAGGAGTTTTCTAGGTTTCTGCAGGACAAAATCGCTCAGATCCGGGACGAGCTGGACTCCGACTGGGCATCTCCGGGCGGGGGGGCGGGGGTGGATATCGGTGCGGTCAATTGGGTTGAGTTCGATCCTGTTACTGTGGAGGACGTGGACAGGATACTGGGGGGACTGAATGCCACCACCTGTTTGCTGGACCCGTGCCCCTCCTGGCTGGCCTTGGCCACTCGGGAGGTGACACGAGGCTGGTTCCAGGGTATTATAAACGCTTCCTTGAGAGAGGGGCTGTTACCTGCCGCCTTGAAAGAGGCGGTGGTGCGGCCCCTCCTCAAGAAACCGTCCCTGGACCCAGCATTGTTATCTAACTATCGTCCTGTCTCCAACCTTCGCTTTGTTGCGAAGGTTGTCGAGAGTGTGGTGGCACGTCAGTTCCCGCAGTACCTGGATGAAGCGAGTTATCTCGACCCCCTCCAATCGGGCTTCAGGCCCGGGCACAGCACGGAGACGGCGTTGGTCGCGTTGGTGGATGACCTCTAGAGGGCCCGGGACAGGGGTTGTTCCTCTGTCCTGGTCCTGTTAGATCTCTCAGCGGCTTTTGATACTGTCGACCACAGTATCCTATTGCAGCGGTTGGAGGGGTTGGGGGTGGGGGGCACCGTGTTGCGGTGGTTCACCTCCTTCCTCTCCGACCGCTCGCAATTTGTGTTGACGGGGGGGCAGAGATCGGCCCTGAGGCCCCTACGATGTGGGGTTCCTCAGGGGTCGGTGCTCTCGCCCCTGCTGTTCAACATTTATGTAAAGCCGCTGGGTGAGGTCATCCGTGGCTTCGGGGTGGAGTTCCATCAGTACGCTGACGACACTCAGCTGTACATCTCCACCCCGGGCCACCCCAACGAAGCCGTCGAAGTGATGTCCCGATGCCTGGAGGCCGTGCGGAGTTGGATGGGTCGTAACAGGCTTCGTCTCAACCCGACCAAAACCGAGTGGCTGTGGTTTCCTGCGCCCAGATACAGCCAGCTGGTTCCTTCGCTGGCCATGGGGGGAGAGGTCTTGACCCCCGTGGAAGGGGCGCGCAACTTGGGTGTCCTCCTGGACGTACGGCTGTCTTTAGAAGAACACATTGCAGCCGTCGCCAGGGGGGCTTTTTATCAGATTCGTCTGATTTACCAGTTGCGGCCCTTTCTGGATCTGGGCACACTTCGCCCAGTCACTTCCGCCCTCGTCATCTCCCGCCTGGATTATTGCAATGCTCTCTACATGGGGCTCCCCTTGAAGAGTCTCCGGAGGCTGCAGTTAGTCCAGAATGCAGCCGCGCGGGTGATTGTGGGTGCTCCTCGGAGCTCCCACGTTACACCGCTTCTCCGCAGGCTGCACTGGCTTCCTGTGGCCTTCCGGATTCGATTCAAGGTGGTACTGACAGTATTTAAAGTGCTCCATGGCTCGGGACCTGGGTACTTACGGGACCGCCTGCTGCCATCATCAACCTCCCGCCGCCCAGTACGCTCCCACAGAGTTGCCCTCCTTGGGGTACCGCCGCCTGGCCGTTGTCGGTTGACGGCCCCGAGGGTTCGGGCTTTCTCTGTGGGAGCCCCCTCCCTATGGAATGATCTCCCCCCGGAGATACGGGCTATGACGGATATTCTGACCTTCCGGCGCGCAGTGAAAACCCTATTTTTTAAACAGGCTGGCCTGGCCCAGTAACTGTATTTTGGTTTTAACTTAATTTTAATTGGGGTTTTATTAGCTTTTAACTTTTAACTGAATTTTTGGGATAGACAGCCGGATCAATTTGGTTTAATTTATTTTTAATTGTATTTATTGGGTATTTATTGTATGTTTTTAGTAGGCTGTACACCGCCCCGAGTCCCTTTTTGGGAGAGGGAGCGGTATAAAAGTTTAATTAAATAAATAAATAAATAAAATAAATAAATATCTCCTGGCCACCCCAGACTCCTCCTTGTCCTCCCAGCTACCCCTCCAAGGTGGTCTGAATCTAATCCTGGAGGGGTTCAAGGCTCCTTTGGTGGGGTCTCTTTCCTGCATCCTCCACAATCCTGCAAAAACAACCTCTGCCGAGAATGTTTGTTTGCACCTGCACCCTCCCGCACTGGAACCTTCTGTGCCCCTTGGCCCTTCTGAGTGGGGAGTGGGATACAAGGGCCTCTCCACATTTTGAGAAGGTCACCTCAATTCCTGGTAAACTTGTGGATGGAACCTTGAAGTTTGGGCCTTCCCATCAGCTGATTTAAGGGTGGAATAAATTGATATTGCTTCCATCCAAGTTCCACACACAAACTCAGAAGAGAATGAAGAGCAGAGAGTCTTGAAAGTACTGATGGTACCCTACCAGTTCGGCCCGGTTCGGCTGAGCCGGTAGCGCCAATGAGCAGCGGAGATCGAACCGGTTCTCTCCAATGCTCTGCTAGTGGACCCACCCACCTGCCCAGATTCCCATACTAACCTTTATGTCCTGCTTTTGAAGCGCAGCTGCTTTGCGTGGCAAGCAGACTGCCACACGGCAGCTGCTGAAGTGACAGGGAGAGCGCAGGATTGAAGGAGGTGAGTCAAAACGCCTCTGCGCCTGTGCAAAGTGCACCCACCAAGCCACGCCCACCGAACCGGTGGTAATTTTTTTTTTGAAACGCACCACTGCTTCAAAGGATCATGCAAGAGAGAAGGAGCCCCAGAGCCCATCCTGAGCCCAAGCTCCCTCTCCCGCTCGGCTGTTGTTGAACCCGCAGAAGTGATTCCAGCGCTGCTGGATCAGGCCCCGCAGAGCCTCATTTTCATATTAATTTCATTCCTTGCAAGCATCTCCCAAAGGCCCAAGAAATGGCTCAACTTTTTTTGAATCAAGTCTTTAGATCTAGGGTTATTAGTTAATTATGACAAAACTAACAGGGGAATTCAATTTACTTCCAAATGCAATTTGGAATTATTAAATATTGAACCTCATACCTCGTCTGCCCATCATCCAGCTCCGAAGGGACAGGCAGAGAACATTAACCAGTTATTGCAGCAACATTCAATGTGCTATATTTTCTATAAGCAAAACAACTGGGAAGTTGTGCAACCTGTGACTGAAGTTCTTACAAAAGTGATGCACTTTTTGTCCTCCTCGTCCTCCTCTTCCTCATCCTCCTCCTCTCTGCAACCCCCACTGTCTTCCAACACTGAGAATGTTACCTAGTTGGTTAATAAAATGTCTGCAAGAGAATCACCAAGCTCAGAGAGCACCAAGGACCCCACAGTCCTCCTCCTCTTCCTCCTTTGTCCTCAAGTCACCTTTGAAGGCCTCTCTGAGGAAGGGGGGGCAGAGTGGCTCAGTGATTAAAGATGCTGAGCTTGTCAGCTGGAAAGCTGACATCCCCGGTTTGAGACCTGAGCACCATAAGACAGGATGAGCTCCTGTTCCTTGCTCCAGCTCCTGCCTATCTAGGCAAGTAGATAAATAGGTACCATGCAGGTGGGAAGGTAACAGCACACCGTGCACCTTGGCATACAGTCATGCTGACTACACGGCCACAGAAACATCTTTGGATAATGCTGGCTCCCTCAGCTAAGAAACAAAGGTGAGCATAACCCCCCGAGAGATGGAAAATGACAGATAAAACCTTTACCGAGGGATAGATGCAAGTGATCTTCTCACTCCATTGACCAAGCGCTAGTTGAGTCACAGCAGCGCATCGGAATTGGTATGGAAGATTAAAGTGCACGTCCTCTAAGGTGAATCGATCCTTAGGGACATCTGTTAGAAAACTTTTCCAATTCTCTTCTCCTGTAATCCGATATTCCACCAGATACCTGGAGATTGGGGACATCCCATAAGTCAGTGGATCAATACTGATCTGGAAACCTTTTGGTTGGACCAGCTCAACCTTAAATGAAGGAGGTCTTCTAAGAGCAGCTTCCAACTCCTGATGTCTCTCGAGGACTTCTTTGGTCAAGGCTAAACTTTTCGTCTCCACCGTATTTAATGAGTCAAATAAATTCTTCATGCTTGCAGTACTCATTTTCCAGGACATTTCAGCAGCAGCATTAAGGCTTCCTTGGTGAGCAAAAAAAGATGAATAGTCGAATTTGAAGTGCACAGGAGTTCCCGACTCGTCCAGAGCACACGGCAGGTCAGCCTCCTTGAGGGCCTCCAGGACAGAAGGGGTCCCCCCATCCGCAAAGGTAAACAGAAGTTGGATGCTATCATTCAGGTCTCTTCCCAACATGGAGAGCATGGAATCAAAGTTGCATTTCTGGGCATGAGTTAAATGGGCAAGGAAGGCCGGGGCCACCAAGCAGATGGCATCCACGTGGTCAATGCCCCCTGGGGTGGAGAAAAACTCCAGGAGTTGCTCCCCAACCAGTTTGTCTTGCTCTGTGTCTCTTGTGCCTCCAAATCCTGGCGTGTCAATGATGGTGAGAGAATAGGGAATTCGGAAACCCTTCTGATGGTTCACCACGTAGATTGTGACTTCAGACGTCCTGCTTCCAGCTTCGCTTCTCTGGGTGGTTTCATGAATGAGTTTGAATCTGAAATTATTTCTCCACTGGACACCTAGGATATAATTGATCATCCCGTTGATCAGAGTGGTTTTCCCACATCCTGTTGCTCCCATCATCAAGATGACTTTGTTGGGCACTTCTGAGTTCTTCTTTCCAAGCTGATACATGAGACAGGAGGTGGAGGCATCTGAAGGGACTTTCTCCAGAGTAAGGGCGAACACTAATGGCTGTCTGTCCTCCACCAGGGAGCTTTTCTGAATCAACTGGTAGGCTATGTTGTCTACGCTTCCTTCCTCCAGTGATGTGGAGACCTGAACCTCCTCGCTGGGGACACCCCGAGCTCCATTATCACACACGGCCAATACCCGTATTCTGTATATCATCTGGGGCTTCAGACCTTCAATGGGATAAAACTCTCTTTTTCTCCACGTTCTTTTTTCAGTCCACTGGTCCTTCCCAGCTCCAGCCTCCACTGTTCTGTACTCCACCTTGTACTCCTTGACCACAACTCCTGAGGCAACAATGCTGGGACTCACCCAGGTGATAGAGATGACAGAAGATGTTGCAGTGACTGTCCTTAATTTCTCAGGAGGGCTGGTGGGAAGGGTTTTTATGGGTGGGCTCAGGTCACTGGATTTACTAAGGCCTAGCTTGCAACAAGCAACATACCGGAATAGAAAGTCTGTGTTTGGAGGGAGATCTTTCAGCAGGAACATCTCCCCGGCATCCTCTGTCCTCACGGTCTTCCAGTTTTCTTCCCCTACCATATTGTACTCTACCAGATAGCTGGAGATTGCAGCCCTCCCATATTCAGCTGGCTGAAACTTCAGTTGAATGCTGTCGTGTCTCACTTCGGAAATCAGGAAAGGGAGAGGTTTTGAGGGCAACTCAAAGTTTTTGTTAACCAGCACCCCATCTTCATAAAGGTAAGTGGAGGCTCCTGGGTTGTCCACATCTGGGAGTGAGGCCACCACAAAGCGGACTTTCTCATTGGATTGATTGATACTGAAAAAGTCTTTCATGGATTTGGCAGCTCGGCGAGCATTGTGGATCCCCTCCTTGTTCTCAAACCAGGCCTTGCCTTTCTTCACTCCAGGACTGGACCTTCTTGACTTCACTGATTCTGGCAAGAATTGCCCCTGAAGCCAGTCCTGTAAGCTCAACAGAAATGGTTCCTCTTCATGTAAAGAAGTGAATACGAAGGACACCACGTATCCATTCTGTGGGTCAAGAACTATTTCTTCCAACTCATTCTTGGAAGAGATAATTTCTATACTATTTAAAATAGTCAGATAAGATTTGACAAAGTTCATTTCTCTTTTCTTGGTGTCCAGAAATTCACAGAGTCTTTGGCTGTTGAAGGGCGACTGGTTGACGGACATCAAGAGGTCCACCAGGGTCCCTTCCTCCTGCCCTCCTCCTCGGATGGAGGGCAACACTCTGGCCAGCTCTTTCTGGAAAGTCTGCCTGTGTTGCTTGCACAGATCCTTGAACTGCTGGATCTTCCACTTGATCTCAGGAAAGGTGTCAGCAATGGGATCCTTGGCTAGATCGTTGCTTTGCATCTGGATTTCGTTGAGTTCCTCCAAGATCTTTTCAGCATTAAAGATCCACGCAACGTTGATCTCACGGACCATCTTAGCTGCTTTGGTATCCAGCTTGGTCAGTGGGTAGAGCCAGACCCGCACAGGAACAGCCTTCTCCCCATGTTCCCCTAACAATTTTGGGAGAGTTTCATAAACTTTCACAGCATCTTGGAAAGTCACTGGATTTTTCTCCAGAGAAAAGTCTCCGTGGAACTTACACCTGAACTTCAGAGCATTCTCTTTCTCCTCCTCATGTAGCTTGACCTCTACTTTTCCTGTCATAGATATTTCCTTCGTGAGTGTAGCGTGGAGACTTCCTTCTATATTTTTTACCATCTCCATTGAAGAAACCTCTTGGTCAAAGACAAAGAAAGCCTGGGCTCCGTAGAGGATGGCGGTGACCACGTGGGTGGCTGTGCCATGCTCAAAGACAGCTGGGTGAGTGACATTCTCCCTTCCTAGGTGGCTCATTGTCAGCTGTTCATACCTGGTGGTGGTTTTGTACTGAACGGTGATTCTGGCCTGTTGTTTGGACTTCTTGGTGTCATGAAGATACTCTGCTGACCCTCCCACTTCAACCAGCCCTCCCAGGAAGCTGGCCTTGAGAGAGCCTGAGAGGTTCAGAGCAGAGGTCTTGTCATCAATGGTGTCGGATGCTATGATTTCAGTAGCTGTCTTGGGCTGAGGCTTGATGGTCAGGTCCTTCTGAAGGGAGCTGTAATCCCAAAGGGTGATGCCTGCATGGAACAGAAGAAAACATGGTCATAAATTGAACACAATCTTCTAAAACACCTGCAGCTGGACAGAGGAGCTCCAGAGAGGCAGGACAAGGGAGACATCGTCTCCTTCATTTGTTCTATCCAGCCACCACCAGGGAAGCTTCCTGCCTGGTTTGCAAAATACCACAAACTCCAAAGGCTTTTGACTGACTAGAGAGGAATGGGAATTGCTAGGCACCTCTGGATCTCAAGGGAGATTTCCCACTCCCTGGGGAAGCCATGTTTTTCATCACATGTTCTAATGCATGTTCTCTGTTGAGACACACCTGCACATCCCTCACTTCGCCACCCTGTGTGAGATCTGAACTCCGTTTTTAAACCATTTTCCAAGCCATTTGAGTGACTTTCAATCCGGAACTGAACAGACTCAAAACCGTAGAAATGGTGGTGGACTTTAGGAGAAACCCTCCCATACTACCACCTCTTACGATACTAGACAACAGAATATCAACAGTAGACACCTTCAAATTTCTAGTTTCTACTATATCTCAAGACTTAAAATGGATACCTAAGATGAAAAATGTCATTAAAAAAGCACAACAAAGAATGTTCTTTCTGCGCCAACTCAGGAAGCTCAAACTGCCCAAGGAGCTGCTGATCCAGTTCGACAGAGGAATGATTGAGTCTGTCATCTGCACCTCTATCACTGTCTGGTTTGGTTCTGAAACCCAACAGGACAGACAGAGATTCCAGAGAGTGATTAGGACTGCAGAAAAAAGAATGGCTACCAACCTGCCTTCAATCAAGGACCTGTATCCTGCACGAGTCCAAAAGAGGGCTATGAAAATATCTCCAGATTCCTCACAACCCGGACATAAACTGTTTCAACTCCTTCCCTCAAAACGACGCTATAGAGCACTGCACACCAGAACAACTAGACACAAGTACAGTTTTTTCCCTAATGCCATCCCTCTGCTAAACACCTAATTCCCTCAACACTGTCCAGATATTTAGAAAGCCTGCACTACTATTACTATTAGTCTTCTCATCTCTCCTTATCGCCCATCCCCTCCCACTTGTGACTATATGACTGCAACTTTGTCGCTTGCATCCTTAAGATTTATATTGACTGTTTCCTTGTATGATTTGATTGCTTATTGTATCTTATTACTATTCTTAAATGTTGCACCTGATGATTCTGGACTCTTGACAAATGTATCTTTTCTTTTATGTACATTGAGAGCATTTGCACCAAGACAAATTCCTTGTGTGTCCAATCACAGTTGGCCAATAAAAGAATTCTATTTTATTCTACTCAACTCTACTCTACTCTACTCTACTGTACTCTACTCTATGGAGCACTTGGGAATGGAGCATTTTAGTTTAGTTTACTTTTTTGCACCTTGTACAATGAAATCAAACACCATCTTCAGTGCATATCATGACCATGACAATAAACACAAACACACATCCTTCACATTCCACACATTGAATCGAAAACCCCCGATACCGCACCAACCCTGCACTATACAGTAGAATTCAACAGAGCTACTGCCCTGGGATAGAAGCTGGTTTTTCAGCCTATTTGTCCTTGTTTTTATTATTCTGTTTTTGTCTGACTGCATCACTTGGCCTCCTGTTCCGAAAGAAGTGAGCCAGGGGCCACTTCTGCCGAAAGAAGTGAGCCAGGGGCCACGTGGATTCCTGCTGCACAGGGCTACCGGTGCTGCCGCAGCAAGGCAGTTGTCAGGGTTTGGAGCCACAGGGCCCCTAAGGTGAGCTGGTGTGCATGTCGGGCACTTCCATCTCTGCCTTGTCGCAGGGGCACTCAAAAAAATTAAGATACCCCACAAAAATAATGCCAGTGCTTATTTTAGGATCCAGAAGAATAAGACCGGGTCTTATTTTTGAGAAAACGCGATATTATTTATTTATTTATTTATAAAATTTCTATACCGCCCTTCTCCCTAGGGACTCAGGGCGGTGTACAGCCAATCCAAACCCCGACAGTAATACAAAAGTTAAAAGAAGATTAAATTAAATATTGGCCGAATAAGAAAAAACCCACCCCACACCCTTAAAACCCCAATTTAAAATTACAGAGCAAATGGAGACCATTAGCAGACCATGGGTCCAAGAGTCCCACTCTGAAGCATCCCTGGGCTGAGCCTGTGCATTGATGGCAGCCCCAGTCTTCTTCCCTCCCGAGTTTCCCGTGGGGGATGCCCATCCGCGTCCTTCTCTTCCAGCACCTACCTGGGATGAGGGTATCCTTGCGGCAGTCGTACAGCATGCCCAGCTGGAAGGGGCGGCCCAGGGCTGGGGTCTCAATGGCGTCCTCGGCATGGGCCATGCTCAGCTCCTGCATGTCACTGACGCTTCTGGTTCCCTGTAAGAGAGAAGAAACTTTTGGAGGATGCCAGAACTGACCGATGACTCTCCGAAAGGATGCAGGATGTGGGCCCAAGCCACACTCCACCCACGAACGTTGGTTCAGTTTGTCAGGGAATTCTGCAGCCTGTGTCCAAATGGAGTCAGAAAACTCTGACACAAACTTGACGTTTTATATCAATGAATATATATTTCTAATATATGGCAAACAAGATGGCCACGGAAGCAGGAGCATCGTGAGGTAAATCATCAGGTAAACCCCAGAACAGCAGACACAGAAGAAAAAAGGTGGGAAAAAGAGAAACTCCCCCTTCTCCCCCAGCAACCAATCATAATGTAGATTGCCTCAGGCAGGAATCCACCGCACCTTCCAACCAATCAGCAACAACTGTGTGCTCTGGCCCAGTGTACACTTTGCTGTTCAAATTATTAAATGAAGTAATGGGACACTTCAATTATCCTGATATCAATTGGAAAACTAATTCTGCACCAAGTGAGAAATCAAATAAGTTCCTAACCAACCTAGCTGACAACTTTGTTGTCCAAAAGGTAGAGGGTGAAACTAGAGGGACAGCCATACTGGACTTAATTCTTACAAACAGAGAAGAAGTGATAGAGGGAGTTGAAACTGCAGGAAACCTGGGTGAGAGTGACCATGTCATATTAGAATTCAACATAACACAAACACAAGCAATAGAACATGACACCAGAGTCTTGGATTTTAAAAGAACTGATTTTAATAAACTCAGAGAGAACTTGGGAAAGATTCCATGGATGAAAATCCTAAAGGGGAAAACAACTCAAGAATCTTGGGAAACTCTGAAAAGTATGATCATAGGAGCCCAGACCAGCACAATACCACTGAGAAAGAAAAACAAGAAATCCAAGATGAAACCAGCATGGATGCATAAAGATCTCTTTGGCAAATTGAAAGAAAAAAAGGACAAGTACAAAAAATGGAAAGAGGGACATACAACTAAGGCAGGATATCAGCAGATAGCCAGAATCTTCAAAGACGAAGTCAGGATAGCAAAGGCTCAGAACGAACAAAGACTTGCAACAAAAGTCAAAGATAATAAAAAAAGTTTCTTCCAACATATAAATAACAAGAAAAAAATCAAGGAAACAGTCGGTCCACTAAAGAGAGAAGATGGCAAGGAAGTAACAGGCAATAGAGAGAAAGAAGAACTGCTTAACTCATTCTTTGCATCCGTCTTCATGCAAAAAGAAACTATAGCTCAACCCATCAAAAACATTACTTAAAAGACAGACCAGAAATAAAAGTTAAAATAAGCAAAAAAATAGTAAAAGAACACCTATCTGATCTTGATGGACACAAATCACCAGGGCCTGATGGATTACATCCCAGAGTTTTAAAGGAGCTGGCAGAGGTCATCTCAGAACCATAGTACCATATTTTCCAAAAACCACGGAGCACCCAGGACTGGAAAAGAGCTGATGTGGTTCCCATCCTCAAAAATGGGAAAAAACCAGACTCAGGAAATTACAGGCCAATCAGCTTAACATCAATACCCAGGAAGATAATGGAAAAGATAATAAAAAAACAGATCTAGCAACATGTAGAAACAAGCAAAGTAATAACTAGCAGTCAGCACGGGTTTGTTAAAAAGAGATCATGCCAAACCAATCTTATTTCATTCTTCAACACAGTGACTAAATTAGTAGACCAATGAAATACTGTGGACATAATATACTTAGACTTCAGCAAGGCATTCAACAAAGTAGACCACAACCTACTTCTTCGTAAACTAGAAAAAAATGGAATATATAGCACCACCACTAGATGGACTCGCAACTGGCTGGCAAACCGTACTCAACGAGTAGTCCTTAAGGGGTCTAAGTCTACATGGAGGGAAGGAAGCAGTGGGGTGCCACAAGGTTCCATCTTAGGCCCAGTCAATATCTTCATAGATGACTTAGATGAGGGAATAGAAGGGGAACTTACCAAATTTGCAGATGATACTAAGCTGGCAGGAATAGCTAACACCCCAGAAGATAGGTTCAAGATCCAGATGGATCTCGACAGAATCGAACCCTGAGCCATATCTAACAAAATGAAATTCAATGTAGAGAAAAGTCAAGTCTTACACTTAGGCAAGAAAAAAACCCAAAGCACACATATAGATTGGGTGAAACCAGGCTCAATAGCAGTAACTACGAGGGATTTTGGAGTCTTAGTGGACAACCAGCTAAATATAAGCCAGCAGTGCGCAGCAGCAGGCAAAACAGCCAATGCAATCCTAAGTTGCATTAACAAAGAGATACAATCAACATCAAGTGAGGCACTAACACCACTCTATAAAGCCTTATTAAGACCATACCTAGAGTACTGCATTTACAATGTTGGTCACCACATTGTAAAAAAGATGTTGAGGCTCTAGAAACCGTGCAGAGAAGAGCAACCAGGAGGATTAGGGGACTGGAGAGTAAAACATATGAAGAACGGTTGCAGGAACTGGGCCTGGCTAATTTAGGGAAGAGAAGGACCAGGGGAGACAGAAGAGCATCTTCCAATATTTGAGGGGCTGCCCCAGAGAGGAAGGGGGTCAAACTATTTTCTAAAGCAACCAAAGGCCAGACAAAGAATAATGGATGGAAACTGAACAAGGAGAGATTCAACCTGGAAATAAGGAGAAACTTTCTGACAGTGAGAACAATCAACCAGTGGAATAGAAGTTGCCCTTGGAAGTTGTGGGAGCTTCATCATCACTTGAGACTTTCAAGAAGAGTTTGGACTGCCATCTGTCAGAAATGGTGTAGGGTCTCCCGCTTGGATGGGGGGTTGGACTAGATGACCTATAAGTTCCCTTCCAACTCTGATTATCTGTTACCCTCCCCCCTGTCTTCCCTAACCTTAGCATCTCCCACCCACCCATGAACGTTCCCCAGAAAGCATGGACCCCTCGCCCATGTCTCGAAGCAGCTCCCTCACCTGCTTTGCACCAGAGAAGCCCTCACCAAGTTCCACTCCGCCATCAACTTAGTGCTTCTGGGAGGGGGAGAGTCTCACCTGGTTGGAGGGATCTGCAATCCCACAGGGGACAGTGGATCTGCTGCTCTCCTTGGCTTCTTCTCTTCTGCTGGATCTCCTCGTCCTTGGAACCACTGGCAGACTTTATGATGGGAATCCAGAGTTTGTAAAACCCTTTGAAACAGTCAGAGTTTCCTGCCACAAGATGGCATCTCATCTGGTCCTCCGGTTTTCCTATCCTATAAAGGGTCCCTGAAACGGGGGGCCACTTTTCCTCCCCATCCTTTAAGGTCGTCTTCGGGGTCTGGGAGGCTGGGAGAGAGGAGGGGGGAAGCAGAGGGTCTTCCTCAAAGCAGGAACCCCTTACCTGCCCTACCCTCTGAGCCTGGCAAGAGGGAGCAGCTGCAGCTCACTTCCTCCAAAGGCTGGACCACCGCTCTGCCTGTCCGGTCCCAGGTTCAAGGCTCGGCCTGGGAATTGTAAGGAAAGCCTCGTCTCCTGCTTTCTCTTCAGGGTGTTCAGAAAACGAAGGAGAAAAGCCCAAGGGGGGAGGGAACAAATAAAAACATTCACTTCCTCCTTTGAAGCAGACTCCTCTTGAATGAGTCACCTTGAAGTCTCTTTCCTTTGCAAGAAGAGAAATAGGAAATGCGTTGCAGCAATGAGTTCCACAGCTACCCAGAAGAGAGGAGCAAAGGCCTCTCTTGGTCCGAGGCTCAGCTTGGGAATTGTAAGGAAAGCCTCGTCTTCTGCTTCCTCTTCAGGGCGTTCAGAAAACGAAAGAAGAGGGACCAGGGGAAAAAAAAAACACCTTTCACCTCCTCTTTTCAAACAGCCTTCCCATTTATTGATTTACATTTAAGTCTCTTTACTTTGCAAGAAAAAAACACACAGCAAATGTGTTTTTGAGCAATGAGTTCCACAACTGTCCAGAAGACAGGAGCAAAGACCTCTCTTGGCCCTTCATGCCTCTAGGCAGGGGTTCCCAAACTCAGCAACTTTAAGACTTGTGGACTTCAACTCCCAGAATTCCTCAGGTAGCATGGTTGCCTGGAGAATTCTGGGAGGTTTTGTTCTTTTTTTTTTGCCATAATTATTTTATTTTACTTTTACAACCAAATTATCCTTGTGTGAAGAGCGTGGTCCTGTAGTGTCTTACATTTTGTTACAAAGATAACAATGTTCCTCTTATTTAATACAGTTGACGATCTTTTAACATTTGATATTTATACTTATCATTTGTTAATTTATCAATCTTAATTATTCAATATTACAGTGTATTATATTTTGTGTCAATCTCTATATTCTTAACCTCACTCCTTTTACTACCAGTTATATATTAATAATCCTATTTGCACTGTTTACCAAATTTATAGTTGTAATCACAATTCACAAATGTATATGAAATTATAGTTTTCCATTATTTATCCCTTTTAATTTCTAAATATACCACTATTATAAAAAAAATCCCCCTTTCTAATCACATTTAATACTAATACATTAGTATTTATCATAGTTACGTTTAGCAGATTATGCAGTTATAATAATAATTATTATTTTTATTAAATTATAGCCTTTCATTATCAATGTTGTTTCACAATATGATTTTTGTGTCAATCAAATTCCATGTGTCATTCCTTTACCTACAATAACATGTTAACTTTCTTATTTATTACATTGATCAGTTATATATCTTAACTAGTAGTACACATTTCTATAAGATCATACTCTTCTTTTATTTTCTTACCCATCATTCCTCAGGTAGCATGCTTGGCTGGAGAATTCTGGGAGTTGAAGTCCACAAGTCTTAAAAGTCCTGGAGTTTGGGGAAACCTGCGCTAGACTAATGAAGGACCAAGAGAAGGTCTTTGCTGCCCTCTGCTGGACGGCTATGGAACTCGTTGATCAAGCATGTTTCCTATTTCCTTGCAAAGTAAAGGTGAATAATGAAACAGGAAGTCAGCTTCAAAAGATGAGAAAGTTGTTTTTATTTATTTATTTTATTTTGTCAAGCGATTATAAGATTACAGGTATAAGTATAAACATAGTTACGAATACATGAAATGGATATATATAAGAAAAATAAAAAGAAACAATAGGACAGGGACGGTAAGCACGTTGGTGTGCTTATGCATGCCCCCTACAGACCTCTTAGGAAAGGGGTGAGATCAATTGTAGACAGTCTAAGGTTAAAGTGTTTGGGGTTTGGGGAAGAAACCACAGAGTCAGGTACAGTATTCCAGACATTGACCACTCTGTTGCTGAAGTCGTATTTCCTGTAATCAAGTTTGGTGCTGTTTACCTTGAGTTTGTATCTATTGTGTGCTCTTGTATTGTTATCGTTGAAGCTGAAGTATTCATTTGCAGATAGGACATTGCAATATATAATTTTATGTACTATACTTAGATCGGACCAAACGCGGTGTAGTTCTGGATTTTCTAGGTCTAGAATTTCAAGTCTGGAGGCATAAGGTATTCTGCAACGAGCAGGAGTGGAGAACTCTTCTTCTGAAATATTTCTGGACTTTCTCAACTGTATTAACATCAAATATATAATGCGAGTTCCAGACAGATGAGCTGTATTCAAGTATTGGTCTAGCAAATGTTTTGTATGCTCTAGTTAGTAGTGTGATATTACCAGAGAAAAAGTTACGCAGGATTAGGTTAACAACTCTTAATGCCTTTTTGGCTATGTAGTTACAGTGGGCTCTAGCACTTAGATCATTAGAGATGAGTATTCCAAGGTCCTTGACAGAGTTTGGATCATCAACAAAGTCTTGACTATTCAGCTTCTATTTTATTTTCTGATTTTTTTTTGCCAATATATAAGACAGAGCATTTATTTGTTGAGATTTGAAGTCGCTATTTGTTTGACCATTCTGATACATAGTCGAGGTCTTTTTGAAGGGTAGCAGTATTGTTGGTGGTGTTGAATAGCTTTACATCATCGGCGAAGAGAACGCAGTTGCTCTTAATATGATCACAGAGATGATTTATGTAGAGTATGAAGAGAGTTGGTCCTAGAACACTGCCTTGGGGGACACCACTGTTGACAGGTACAGAATTTGATAGGATGCTCCCAATTTTGACCATTTGTTGCCTGTTTGACAGGAATGCCTCTAACCAGTTATGTAAGTGTCCAGTTATGAGTTGTCAGTTGGAGCATTTGGTGAAGGAGATCTCCCCCCAGGAGCCCTAACGGCCCCTCCCTTCCCCCGCCCAGCCCCCTCCTTCCCAGGTGTCTCCTTCCCACCTTCGCCTCCCGGGATCCGACCCAGCGCCCCCACCAGCAGCATCAGGGGGAGCCCAACAGAGCCCATGGATGCCGCCCCACAAGCGCCCCCAAAGAGAGTGGAGGAAGACGCGGAGGCTCCCAGCCCCAGAGGAGGAATCGGAGCTCTGAACTGAGGCGAGGATCTCCTTGAAAGACGCTTCAGGAACATCCTGAGGTAAATTCAAACAGCCCAGAGAAGAAAAAGGCGGGGAAAAGGAAAACGCCCCCTTTCCACCCGCACCAACCAATCCGAGCGTAGATCCCCTCAGGCGGGAGCCCGCCCTCACTCACGAGAAACGAGCGGAAGCACCAATGAGAATCCTCACTTCTGGAACGTCATCGGTCTCCGGGCAGAGTCTCCCTGGACTTCACCTGCGAGAGGAGATAGCTCCGCGCAGAGAGAGAAGCGGGGAAAGTAGGAGGGGGAACCTTTTCATTGTTGAGGGGGGGGGGCTAAGGCTCAAGGGAGGGGGGTCAGGCCAGCCCTGGAGGGGAGCGTGGACTTCCTTTTACCCTCCCCTCCTACTCCGACGCGGAGTGGGGCTGCGGTGGAGGAGAGAAGGGGAGGCGCAGCCCCATAGCCAGCGAGGACTTGCGGGTTGATTGGGGCGTCCTCAGGCACCTCACAGAAGACCAGGGAGACTCTGCCCGGAGACCGATGACGTTCCAGAAGGTAGGATTCCCATTGGTGCTTCCGCTCGTTTTTCGTGAGTGAGGGCGGGCTCTCGCCTGAGGGGATCTGCGCTCGGATTGGTTTCTGCGGGTGGAAAGGGGGCGTTTCCCTTTTTCCCCGCCTTTTTCTTCTGTGGGGTGTTGGAATTTTTTGTGCCTGTGGTAATACAAACCTGGTATCTGGTGGCATTTCCAACATTTGGCGGACATGTTTTTAAACATCTTTGCTAGCCTTTGCTAGCCGGTAGAAAATTTTATCCACGTTTTCCTTGCACATAGTTCCCATTGTCAATTTATAGTTTCTAATCCCAAACTTTTTGCCATTGATCTAACTCCATAGTGTATCCATTTTTTTTTTTGTCCGGGTTACCTTCGTTTCTTTCACTTGTTCATCTTCCATTTTAAGGCTTCATAAATAGCTATATATTTTCTTTATTAACTTTTCATCCCCATCTAATAGCATCCGATCAAATATGGTTGGCTCTTTATAGAAACCATACGTCCGGTGTGGCTCCATTCAAAATCCGAGAAAGAAAACCTTACACTTCATTTCGATAGAGAAAAGAGAAACTTTTACTGAAATTGAAGTGGTAGCAACAGAAGAAATACAAGATCTGAGGCGAAAGGCACGGAAATTGGATATAGAAAATTATCCCAAGTCCCCACCCCCAACCATTCAAACTGGACATCCAATCTGAGGTTTGTATAATGTCATGCGGGTACATCTTCAGGTGGCGTCTCAGGCACTTGATATGCCAAGATGGTTGACCTTGGCCTGGAAAAGATAAGTGGCTGCATTTGCGCAGTAAGCAAGAAAGCACCCCAACTTTTACAATTCACACAACTTCACCTCCAGCACCCTCCTCCCCCCCCAAAGCCCAATTATTCCTTCCCCCCCCAATTTCTATGGCACCCGGAAAGAGTCAAGCAGAAGAAGGAATCTTGGAGGCTGACACCATATCTCTTTTCATCTTTCTCGCCTCTTGATTGTATTTACACTGTGCAAGATTCACCCCTTGATTTGGCAAGTCCTGTTTAGATTTAAGTTCCCCTTTCTCATTTAAAATATCTTTATACATTGCAATCTTTCCCAAGTTTCTCACATTTGGATGTATCAGTGCTTCCATGGTTGAAAGCCAGACTGGTATTTTCTTATAATTTTTGGCTTTAACCTTTGGTTAAACCTTTGGTTAGTGTGGGAACACTAGGAGTAGAGCGTTCCTTACATAATGTCTTTGAAAGTATCTATAGATATTCACGGTTGGCATCTTGATATCTGAAACCCAAGTTCTATCTCCCCCTTCAATCCCCCCATAATTCATGGAAGCGGAGAAGCGATAATAGTTGCGACGGCAAAAATGCCTTTTGAAGCTTGAGTTTGGCAGAGTTGCCGCCTTAGGAGCAGAAGATGCTGAATTAGACAGACTTTCTGGTCTCTGATGGAAAGGGAAACAATCAGAAGTTGTGTTTTTACTTGGAGTTCATCATGTCTTCTGTATAACAAGGAGCACTGCTGTTCCTTTCCACCAGATCATCAATCATGGTCATCAGTTCGGCCACCTGAGCCTCTCGTTCCGCTCCTTCCGCCTTGTTGTCAAAAGCCAGGAATCGGTTCCCACATTCAGCAACATATTCCTTCAGTTTTTCATTACTTGAAGATATTAAATCTTCTAGAGATCGACCTTTCAGGAAATCTTTGTGGGTGAACAAGAGGATCATGTAATCCTTGACTTTCAGACCAAAAATCTTTTCGATCCAATCAAAAAATTTTTGCATCCATTCATCCATATAATTCCTGCAGTAGGGGAGACTGAAAGAATCCATCACATGCAGAATGATGTGGGGACCCGGGGAGCAAAACTTCACGCACTTGCTCACTTCTGCAGCAGTATCCTTGTCTGGACGATGGGAATGGAGAAAGCCAGGCGTATCAACAACCACAACCTTCCTGCCCTTCAGCTGCGCCTCCTCCTTTTGGCATGCTTTCGTTTCTGAACAATTTGGACATTCAAACTGAAAGACTTCCCTTCCCAGGATTGTGTTTCCTGTTAGACTGATCCCATTGTTGCTCATGCCCACCAGGACGATCCTCCGTTCAGGCCCTGCAACCCAAATGGGAGAGAAGAAGGGGACTGGTCAGCAGCATATGGCCATCATAGCCTGTCCCTCCACCCAGGACAGTAACTTCCACCCCCTCCACCCACTCACCCACCCCCAGGGGCCAAGACTTTACCTCGGATGCTTCCAGCCATGTCCACACCAGTCGCACTGCACAAAACCCGGGATTTCTGCGTGAAAAGCAAAACAGAGTCAACCAAAGGAGAGGCTGCCTTGCAGGGAGGTTGCAAGAAACTCCTTTCCCTCAGAAGACACAAGGAGGAATTGGAGGGGGGTAAAAAAGGGCCATCCCTCCTCACTGCCCTTGAGGCTGACCCACCTGATCCTTCCCCGTTTTTTATGCAACCCTTCAATTCCTGCACTTTGGGGGTTTCAGGAATGACGGGGGTTGATGTCCAAAGTGATTGGCAGCTCCACACAGTCCTTTCCCACGAGTGGGGAGTGGTGTGCAAGGCCCTCTCCGCACACATTTTGGGAAGGCCGCCTCAATTCCTGGTAAACCTGTGGAAGGAGCCTTGAACTTTGGGCTTCCCCACCGGCTGATTTAAGGATGGAGGACATTGTTATTTCTTCCGTCTGAGTTCCACACTCCAACTCGGAAAAGGCTCCAGAGCAGAGAGCCTTCAAAGCATCCTCCTCATGAAGGGAGGGGCAAAATAACCCCCGTGCCCCTATGTCTCCCTCCCCCACATAACTTCTCCCTGCTTTGTGTAAAAGGCTGTCCAGCTCCCCCTTCTCCCCGTTGTCTCGCTAGCCAGTGGGCCCCAAGTGAGGCTCTGTTGGGGTTTCTCCTCTGGGGATGCTCAGCTGGACATCCCAGTGCGGGATCAATACTAGCAGTGGTGGGATTCAATTTTTTTTTAGTAATGGTTCTGTGGGTGGGGCTTGGTGGGTGTGGCTATGTGGATGTGGCTATGTGGTCAAGTGACTGGGGGATCAAAAGAGAGAAACTCACTGTCTGGAGCAGGGGGTTGGACTAGATGACCTCCAGGTGCCTTCCAGCCCTGGATTGCTGTGAATCCTCTGAAGTGAATCTAGTAGTGGCAAGGTTAGTGGTCCCTCCTTCCTCTCCTTTTTCCCTCCCTCATTCCCTCCCTCCCTCCCTCCTTTCCTTCTTTCTTTTTCATTTTCATTTTCTTTTTTTTCTTTATCTTTCTAGCTTTTTCTCCCCTCCCTCCCTTTCTATCTCCCAACCCTCCCTCCCTTTTTCTTTCCTTCCTTCCTTCCTTCTTTCTTTTTCTTTCTCCCCTCCTTTTCCTTCTCCTCCCGTGGTCATCTCCCGTCTGGACTACTGTAATGCCCTCTACATGGGGCTCCCTGCGGGGAGCACCCGGAGGCTTCAACTGGTACAAAATGCGGCCGCGCGGGTAGTTATGGGGGCGTCGAGATACTCCCATGTGACGCCCCTCCTGCGCGAGCTGCATTGGTTGCCGGTGGCCTTCTGGGTTCGCTTTAAAGTACTGGTTCTGGTCTTTAAAGCGCTCCATGGCATCGGACCAGGATACTTACAAGACCGCATTCTGCCAGTAGTCTCCCACCGACCGGTGCGCTCCCACAGAGAGGGTCTCCTCCGGGTCCCGACGCCTTCTATGTGTCGCCTGGTGACCCCGAGGAACAGGGCCTTCTCTGTGGGGGCACCCGCCCTTTGGAACGGGATGCCCCCTGGACTACGAACGACCAGTGACCTGAGGGCCTTCAGACGTGACCTGAAGACTTGGCTCTTCGAGCAGGCCGGCCTGAGCTGACTCAAATGGGATTTTTAAATGGGGTTTTTAGATTAGTTGGGATGGGGTACAAAGTTTTAATTTATTTTAATTGGGGGTTTTTAGATTTTTATAGGGACAGCCCAGGGTTTAATTTTTTTTTAACTATTTATATTTGTTTACATGTATTTTAGTTGGCTGTTCACCGCCCTGAGTCCTTCGGGAGAAGGGCGGTATAAAAAACCTAAATAATAATAATAATAATAATCCTATCCTTCCCTCTTTCGTTTTTCTTTCTTTCTTTCTTACTTTCTTTCTTCCTTCTCTTTCTTTCTTTCTTTCTTTCTTTCTTTCTTTCTTTCTTTCTTTCTTTCACTTTCTTTCTCTCTCTCTCTCTTTCTTTCTTTCTTTCTTACTCAGCACCCTCCTCCCACACGCCCCATTTTTGGCCTAGTGGGCCTCAGGGAAGCACTGGAAAAAGCATCATTTTGAAGCAAGGAGGGATTTAGATTAGCTAGAAAGCAAAAAATCTAATGATTTCCTGCTTTCCAGCTAATCTAAATTGTGCGGCACAGCTGATGGTCACCCAAAAATAATTGGGCTGAATCAGTAGCAAATTTTTTACTACTGGTTCTGCAGAACTGGTAGAATACTACCCCTGAATGCTAATCTGGAAACTATTTGGGTGCACTTGCTCAACCTTAGGAGGGGGAGGACTTGTAAGAGCAGCATCCAGCTCCAGACGTTCCTTGAGGACCTCCAGGGTCAAGGTTAAACTTTTGCTTTTCAGCATCTTTAATGAGTCAAAGAAATCCTTCATGCTCTCAGTACTCATTTTCCAGAACATTTCAGCAGCAGCATTAGGCCTTCCTCTGTTTTCTCGGGGAGCAAAGAGGGCTGAATGGTTGAATCTGAAGTACTGAGGAGTTCCCAACTCATCCTGAATATGCAGTGCGTCAGCCTCCTTGAGGGCCTCCAGGACAGGTGGGGTCCCCCCATCTGCAAAGGTGATCAAAAGTTGGACGTTATCCTTCACATCTTTTCCCAATATGGAGAGCATGGAATCGAAGACGCATTTCTGGGCGTGAGTTGAATGGGAAAGGAAGGCCTGGGCCACCAAGCAGATGGCATCCATGTAGTCAATGTCCCCTGAGGTGGAGAAAAACTCCAGGAGCTGTTCCTCAACCAGTTTATCTTGCTCTGCGTCTCTCGTGCCTTCACATCCTGGCATGTCAATGATGGTGAGAGAATAGGGAATTCGGAAACCCTTCTGATGGTTCACCACGTAGATTGTGACTTCAGACGTCCTGCTTCCAGCTTCGCTTCTCTGGGTGGTTTCATGAATGAGTTTGAATCTGAAATTATCTTCCCACTGGACACCCAGGATGTAATTGATCATCCCGTTGATCAGAGTGGTTTTCCCACATCCTGTTGCTCCCATCACCAGGATGACTTTGTTAGGCACTTTTGGCTTCTTCTTTCCAAGCTGGTACATGAGACAGGAGGTGGAGGCACCTGAGGGGACTTTCTCCAGAGGAAGGGAGAACACTGATGGCTGTCTGTTCTCCACCAGGGAGCTTTTCTGAATCAACTGGTGAGCTACGTTTCCTCCATCTTCCTCTTCCAGTGATGTGAAGACCTCCAGCTCCTCGCTGGGGACACCCAGAGCTTCATTATCACACATGGCCGAGACCCGTATTCTGTATGTTGTCTGGGGCTTCAGACCTTCAATGGAATAAACCTCCGTTTTTCTCCTAGTCCTTTTTTCAGTCCATTGGTCCTTCCCAACTCCAGCCTCAATTGTTCTGTACTCCACCTTGTACTCCTTGACCACAACTCCTGAGGCAACGATGCTGGGACTCATCCAGGCCACGGAGATGACAGAAGATTCTACAATGACCGTTCTTAATTTCTCAGGAGGGCTGGTGGGAAGGGTCTTTATGGGTGGGCTCTCGTCACTGGATTTACTATGGCCCAGCTTGCAACAAGCAGCATACTGGAACTGGTACTCTGTGTTTGGAGGCAGATCTTTCAGCAGGAACATCTCCCCAGCATCCTCTGTCCTCACCGACTTCCAGTTTTCTTCTCCTGCAATCTTGTACTTTACCACATAGTTGGAGATTGTAGCCTTTCCATAATCATCTGGTTGAAACTTCAGTTGAATGCTGTCATGTCTCCGTTCAGCAATTACCAAAGGGAAAGGTTTTGAGGGCAACTCAAAGTTCTTGCTGACCAGCTCTCCATCTTCATAAAGATATATTGAGGCTCCTGGGTTGTCCACATCTGGGATTGATGCTACCACAAAGCAGATGTTCTTATTGGATTGATTGACGCTAAAAAAGTCTTTGATGGATTTGGCAGCTTGTCGAGCATTGTGACTCCTCTCCTCATCTTCAAACCAGGCTGTGTCTTCCTTCTGCCCATGACTGGACCTTGTGGACTTTGCTGATTCTTGCACCAAATCATCATGAAGCCAATCCTGTAAGCTCAAAAGAAATGGCTCTGTTTTATGTAGAGAAGTGAATATAAAGGAGACTACATATAAATTCTGAGGTTCAAGAATGATTTTTTCCAGCCTGGTCTTGGATGAGATACCATTTTTTTCACTTAGAATAGTCAAGTAAGAGTTGACATGATTAATTTCTCTTTCCTTGGTGTTCAGAAATTCACAGAGTTTTTGGCTGTTGAAGGGCGACTGGTTGATGGAGGTCAAGAGGTCCACCAGGGCCCCTTCCTCCTGCTCTCCTCCCCGGATAGAAGGCAACATTCTGGCCAGCTGTTTCTGGAAAGTATGCCAGTGTTGCTTTAACAGATTATTGAAATTCTGGATCTTTTTCTTGATTTCAGGGAGTTCGTCAGCACTGTTGGCTACGTCATTGCTTTGCATCTCAATTTCATTGAGTTCCTCCAAGATGTCTTGAGCACCAAAGATCAATGCTAGGCTGATCTCACGGACCATCTTAGCTGCTCTGCTATCCAGCTTGGTCAGAGGGTGGAGACGGACTTGCATAGGAACAGCCATCTCCCCATGTTCACCTAACATTATTGGTAGAGTTTCATAAACTTTCACGGCATCTTGGAAAGTCACTGGATTTCTCTCCAGAGAAAAGTCTCCATGGAATGTGCAACTAATCCTCAGAGTGTTCTCTTTCTCCTCCTCAGTCAGTTTGACTTCCATTTCTCCCGGGATGGATATCAACTTCATGACTATAAGCTCGAGACTTTCTTGAATATCTTTCACTGTCTCCGTTGAAGAGATCTCTTGGTCAAACACAAAGAAGGCCTGGGCTCCATAGCAGATGGCGGTGACCACATGGGTGGCTGTGCCCTGTTCAAAGACAGCTGGGTCAGAGACATTCTGGATTCTTAGTTTGCTCATTGTCAGCTGTTCGTTCACGGTTGTGGTTTTGTACCGAACGGTGACTCTGGCCTGTTTCTTGGACTTCTTGGTGTCATGAAGATAGTTGGCCGACCCACCCACTTCAACCAGCCCCCCCAGGAAGCTGGCCTTGAGAGAGGCTGAGATGTCCAGGGCGGAGGCCTTATCATCAATGCTGTCAGAAGCAATGATTACTGATTCTGTCTTCAGCTGAAAGTTGATATTCAGGTCCTTCTGAAGAGAGTTGTAATCCCAAAGGGTAACTCCTGCATGGAACAGGAAACAACATGAAGGTAAATGTGAAACCTGATCTCCAAAAGATTTGCAGCTAGATAGAGAAGCCCCAGAGAGCTCCGATAAAGAGTCATCATTTCTCCCAGAGGATAACCTCATCTGTCCAGAAATAACCCCGGGAAACTCTTGCCCGTTTTGTAAAATACTGCAAAAAAACCCGAAAGGATTTTGACTGAGTAGAAAAGTTTAGTCATTTTCCACAGCATTTCAGTGACTTTGGTGTGGAAATCCACCCCGTGTTAACTAGACAGGGCCAGCCCTGCTGCGCATTAGGCCACGGGCTGGATACACATCCCTAGGCAGAAGACCCTACTCAGCTACCTGGGATTAGCAGGCCACGTGTTCAGGATGCCAGCTCTCAAGTGTCCCTGGACTAAGCCTGCACATTGATGGCAGTGCCCGTCTCCCTCCCTCCCAGGTTTCCCGCCATCCCTCAGCCTCTCCTGTGGCTCCTACCTGGGATGAGGGCATCCTTGCGACAGTCATAAAGCATCCCGAGCTGGAACGGGCGGCCCAGGGCTGGAATCTCAATGTCGTCCTCTGCCAGGGCCATGCTTGGCTACCGGGTGCTGTTGACACGTCTGGAAGAAAGAGATACAAGAGAAGAAAGAGAGGTGAGAAGACCAGTGGATATCCCTGAATAACAAAAGAATACTAACCGTAGACTAACAATTTATAAATAAGATGGTACACCTTTTTGTGGGTAAAAAAGAATAAAACACACTCACATTTTCCAAACCATCTAATTAGGGATGCATTATTACAGGTCTGAGGTAAAATTTTATAAAGACACTATTTTAAAATACCTGGCTGGCTTTCATCAATGGAAGCAATGATCTATCCAAATATATTGGACATAACCAAAATGGGGGACTTTCATAAGCGCACAATCGTGCCTACCATCCCTGTCCTATTGTTCCCAATTATTAGTTCCTATTTCTTATATTTAAACTTATATTTATTCTTATTTCTATTGTATTGTAAGCTTTTGACAAAATAAATAAACAAATAAATAAAAAATGATAAGATGCAATCAATTGTCAGACAAACAAGGAAGTTTTGAATACAAATCAAGAAATGAGTGAAGAGGGAATAATTATAGACTGGTGGCCCTATCTACAATTGCAGACAAGGTGTAAAAAAAGATCTAGAAGAATTTGGTATTGACAGAGAACAACAACAAACGGATAAAATTTTATTAGGACCAGGGGAAAAATTCATAACCATAATACACAGCTGGTGGCAGTGCTGAAGCCTCCTGCAGGCCATCATTGGCAACTCTTCCAGCAAAAGTGGGATCCCTTTGGACAGGCATTTTTGGGCAGAGGAACAAGTTCCTGGATTAGGGTCATACCACTTGTGTCAATTAAAGAATCTCCCTGGATTTATAGGAGAACTTTGAGGACCACAATCCCAAAACAAAGAAGGCCCCTTTCCCCGTTATGATTTTAGTTGTGTCCTTTTAATAATATCCCAAAGATGCTTTTTCAAAAGGCCCCTGGACTTGGTTTTCCCTTGAAGACATTTCGCTCCTCATCCAAGAAGCTTCTTCCGTTCTGACCGGAGTTCTTCTGAACTGAAGAAGCTTCTTGGATGAGGAATGAAATGCATCAGGATTGCCAGCCGGCTCCACCAGGAATGGCTTCCCCAGTTGCCAGCCTGCCATACGCAATAGGGGGGATGGGCTGCGGGGAGATAAAGGGAGGGCCAGGATAAGGGAAATCGAAACTACTTTAGAAGAAGTGCAGAGCAGAGCAACTAAGACAATTCAAGGCCTGGAGATGAGAATCTATGAAGAATGGTTGCAGGAACTGGATTTGGCCAGTCTAGACAAAAGAAGGATTGGGGTTAGGGAAATTAGATGAAGAAAGTTTATTGCTATGTATGAACTAAATATAAAAACCATTTATAACTATAAATATGCCAATATAACCAACAGGATTACAAATAAGCTAACATAAAGATAAATTTAGTCACAATTATTGTGTTGCACCATCACTATTATTATTAGTATATATGTTATTATTTCTTTTTGTTCTTTTTTTCTGTAAATGATATGTTCTGACAATATACTCAATACATTCAAAATGTTTATGAATTAAAAAAAAGGATTGAGAGCTGTGTTCCAGTATGCCCCAAAGAAGAGAGGGTCAACCTATATTCCAAAGCAGGAAAAGGCCAGTCAAGAAACAAGGGATGGAAACTGAGCAAGGAGAGAAGCAACCTGGAAGGAAGGTGAAACTTCCTAACAGGAAGGACAATTAAGCAGTGGAACAGTCTGACCGCCCCCCCCCCCCCCCCACACACACACCTCAGGCTAATTTCTCTATGTTTCCATCAGACTAAATTGTGTTTCCCTCAGGCTAATTTATCTGTTTCCCTCAGGTTAATTTCTATACCTTTCCCTCAGTCTAATTTCTCTATGTTTTCCAACAGCTAATTTCTCTACCTTTTCCTCAAGCTATTTTCTTTATCTTTCCCTCAAGCTAAGTTCTTTATCTTTCCCTCAGGCTAATTTCTCTATCTTTTCCTCCGATTAAATTATGTTTAACTCACTCTAATTTCTCTATGTTTCCTATAGTCAATGTTTCCCTCAGTCTAATTTCTCTATGTTTCCCTCAGTTTAATTTCTCTCTGTTTCCCTCAGGTTAATTTCTCTACCTTTCCCTCAGTCTAATTTATCTATGTTTCCCTCAATCTCATTTTTCTATGATTTCCACAGGTTAATTTCCACATCTTTCTCTCAGGCTAATTTATCTACCTTTCCCTCAGGCTAAATTGTGTTTCCCTCAGTCTAATTTTCTATGTTTCCCTCAATCTAATTTCTCTATGTTTTCTATCAGGCTCATTTCTTTATCTTTCCCTCAGGATAATTTCTCTACCTTTTCCTCAAGCTTATTTTCTCTATCTTTCCCTTAGTCTAATTTCTCTATGTTTCTATCAGGCTAAATTGTGTTTCGCTCAGGCTATTTTCTCTATGTTTCTCTCAGATTAATTTCTCTACTTTTCCCTCGGTCCAATTTCTCTACATTTTCCACAGGCTAATTTCTCTACCTTTTCCTCAGACTAAATTGTGTATCCCTCAGTCTAATTTCTCTATGTTTCCCTCAGTCTCTGTTTCCCTTAGGTTAATTTTTCTATGTTTTCCACAGGCTATTTTCTCTACCTTTCCCTCAGGCTAAATTGTGTTTCCCTCAATCTAATTTCTCTATCTTTCTCTCAGGCTAATTTTTCTACCTTTTCCTCTATTTTTCCCTCAGATGATTAGGGGACCAGAGGTTAAAACACACAAATGACCAAACAACAATACAAAATTTATTGGATACAACTAAAGCCTGCATCTGAAGTCTAACTATAGCTTATGGAGTGAGAAAAAACAAAGGATAAAATAATGAATAGAATTACAGGAATAACTTAAAGAATTGGAATCTGAAATGCAAGATGATCCCCAAAATGAGGAAATTAAAAAAGAGAGAGAAGTGGACAAACATAAAATAAATTTATCCATACAAGAAGAAATGATACAAAATCTTAGAACGGCAAAACAAAATTATTTTGAACATGCCAATAAGCCAGGGAGATGGTTGGTGCACAAGTTACAAAAAGAGAAAGAGAAAAAGTTAATATTATCATTACAAGATGAAAATGGGATTCCATACCATATGATAGAGCAAAAGAAAATTATTGCCCAAAACTTTGCTATATAGTCAAGATGACATACTGGAAGAAAAGATTATAAAATATTTAACTGAGAGGAATTTACCTATAATTCGCAGAAATTACAAAGGAAATGTGAAATGCTAAAATTACAATGTCAGAGATGAAATCCGCAATCAAGAAGCAAAAAAGCAATAAAACACCCAGACCAGACAGAATTCCAGCAGAAATAGATAAAGAAATGCAAACCCTTTTAGAACAATTAATGTTGGACTTATATAATGAAACAATAGAGCAAGCAAAACTTTCCAACTCATGGGCAGAGACGTATATTGCAGTTATTGCAAAAGAGAATTCAGAGGCCCAACAGATCAAAAATTATAGGCCAATTTCATTATTAAATGTTGATTATAAGATATTCGCTACAATAATCGCAGAGAGAGTTTAAAAAATCTTAAATGAATATATACATTCAGATCAAAATGGATTTGTACCAAAAAGACATTTAAGAAACAATACAAGAATGATAATGGACATATTAGAATATTACGAAGTACACCCAGATAAAGAAATGGCATTGGTATTTATGGACACGCAAAAAGCATTTGATAATTTGAAGTGAAAAATTTTCACTAATCAATTAAGTATGATGAATTTTGGAGAAAATTTTATAGGGATGATCAAAGCAATATATACTACCCAATCGGCAAAGATAATATTGATCGGTGAATTGACTGAAAATTTAACATATTTAAAGGAGTAAGACAGGGATGCCCATTATTGCCACTATTGTATATTTTAGCAGCAAATTAGCTGCTCAATTTTATCACAAATTAGGCAAAATCAGGAAATTAAAGCTCTAAGAATCAAAAAAGAATATAAAACACAAGCCTTTGCAAATGACATGGTGTTTATCATAGAAGATCCTCTTGAAACAGGAATATATTACTACAAGAAATAGAGAAATATGATATAGTTGCTGGTTTGAAGATAAAGAAAGATAAAAGAAAGATATTAACTAAAAAACTCAGTAAAAAACAGAACGAGGAGTTGAAAGGAAAATTAGAGATACAGACGACAAATAAGGTGAAATATCTTGGGGAATGTGGGTTTGGTTAATAGCAAAATGTTCATCTATAAAAGGAGATAATTATGATAAATTATTAATACAAATACAAAAAGATTTGGATAATTGGGGGAAACTACAACTGTCATTGATAGGAAGAATTGCTACAATAAAAATGAATATTCTGCCCAAATTATTATTCCTTTTTCAAGCAATTCCAATAAAATTGGGAAACATTTTTTTGAAAAACTAAATAAGACAAGGAGAAACTTTATTTGGCAAGGGAAAAAGGCGCGAATAAAATTGAAACTTTTGCAGGATAGTAGAAACAAAGGAGGTTTTAGGACTCCCAGATTGGGAGGTCTATTACCAGGCCACAGTCTTAACATGGATTAAGGATTGGGTAAATCTAAAAAATAAATGAGTATTAACAACAGAGGTGCACGATCTGCAGATTGGTTGGCATGCCTTTATATGGGAAGGGAAAAATACATTCCATTCATAGTTCCAGAGGCACAAAGTTAGGGACACTTTATTATCTGTATGGGAGAGAATCAAGAGAAACCATTACATGAAGATCCCAATTTGGTTATCCACCATAGAAGCAATGATGTATCCCAATGTCCTTGACTTCAATAAATAGTGAGATATAAAGAATTATTGGATGAACAGGGAAAATTGAAAACTAATCAAGAACTGAAGGAACAAGGGATAAAAATAGACTGGTGGCCCTATTTACAAATTCAAATAAGATATAAGAAAGATATAGAAGAGTTTGGAATCTATAAAGATCAGCAGGAATTAGATAAAATATTACAAGGGTCAGATGAAAAAATGATTACCAAAATATATAGTTATCTCCTAAGATACCGAATGGAAGAGGAAGTGGTAAAAGAGACCATGATAATTTCGGCAAAAAAAATTGGTTACAGCATTAAACTGGAAGATTGGGAAAAATTATTGGAAATAAACTAAACTAACTCTATCAGTAGCATACAAAGAGAATTTATACATAATGTTCTACCGTTGGCATTTACCCCCCAAAGATTGGTTAAGATGTTCCCTAATAGATCAGCAAATTGTTGGAAATCATTATAAACAGGGAACCTATTTCCACATGTGGTGGACATGCCCTCAAGCTAAAAATGATTGGTTTAAAATTAGGAAATGGTGGGAGGAAATTACAAAACAGAGAATTGAATGGAGACGAGAGACATTCTCCATTGGGTATATTGAGAGATAAAATAAATCAGAAATTCCAATATAATCTATTACATATAATAACTGCAGCAAGAATAGCCTTTGCCCAGAATTGGAAAAGTGACAGCATTCCCTCCGATATTATGATAATAAAAAAGGTTTTAGATTGTGCAGAAATGGATAGGCTTCCAATGGAAATGAAGGAGAGAGAAGAGACAAAGAATACTACGAAATTGGGAATTTATGGTATAATTGTCTGCAAGGTAGACACAACATAGAGAGATGAAATGAAAGTTTATGGTGTGATGAAATAATTTGGTATGAATAGGCATAACTAGATATATTTATGTATAAATATGGAAATAACTATGTGAATATATGAAAAGATGACGTAAATCAAATGTAAAACAATTGTAATAATATTTAGTAATATTCTATATACTTAAGAGTGTGTCAAAGGGAGTGAACACGACTACAAATATGCTGCAATGAAAGGAAAGATGTTTCCACCCTCCTCAGGAGGGCCAGAATTTGGCATCTCAACGGAAAACCTTCCTGGAGGGGAGAGAGAGAACTGCGATTGAGGGGGAGGTGGGTAGGACGAAGGTGTCCCTTCCCTCCACTCAATTGCAGCTCTTTCTTTCTTTGGCTGCCTGGACAGAACTCAGCAGAAAAGGAGCAATCCACCCCTCCCCAAATTACCTGGAATCTCTGCCCCCTCCCCTCCCCCCAACAACCCAGGTGCTTCTCTGCCACACATGGCTTGATTTCCCCTCTTGGCTTGCTCTCCCCCAATGCCCAGGAGGAGCCCTGCTCTCGCCCCACTCCACTCCGCTGCCCCATGAAATGCCAATTGGGGATGGGGGTCTCATTGCTTCTGGAGGGGGCCCACCTGGTTGGAAAGAATTGGGAATCCCCGCTGGTAGGTGGATCTGCTTCCCTGCTGGATCTCTTTTAAGGAAGGCCTGGTCTTCTGTTTTGTCTTCGGTGCCTTCAGAAAACCAACGTTGAAAGACTAAGAAGAAAACGACTTTCCTCTCCTCTTTTGGAGCTGACTTTCTATTTAGTCAGATTTACGATAAATCAGTTGACTTTGCAGGAAACGAAACCGGAAATGTGTTTGAGCAATGAGTTACACGACCGTCCAGCAGAGGGAAGCAAAGACCTTCTCTTGGCCCTTCACTCCTCTGTGTTCCCAAACTTTAAGATTTGTGGACTTCAACTCTCAGAAGTCCATAGCATGCTATACTACTTGAGGAATTCTGGGAGTTGAAGTCCACAAGTCTTATAGTTGCCGAGTTTGGAGACTCCCTTGCTCTATAGAGCTTCTCCTACTCCTTGAGAGTTTCTTCCCCCAGAACCTGCGTTCCTGAAATTTGCACCTCTTTTCCAAGAGGGAGAAGAGTTGGGGTCTTCTGGAAGAAGGCGGCTCTTCCTCCCCCCAATGCCCCCCTATTTTCTCTTCTTCAGGTCAGACACCCTCCCCTCTCTCCATCCCATGGTTATCCCTCTGGGCTCCCCAATTGGTCTGAGGGGAGGGGTCCAGAGGTGGACCTCGGACTTGGAGGGTCTCTCCGAGACAACTGAGATTTGCAGGTTCCGATAATACTGTCAGAAATAGCCCTGATTTTAAAATGGTTGGAAAAAAATGACAAAACAGCATGTAGACTTGAAACAGAGATATTTGTATTGGATATCTTGCCTGAAGGCTGCAGTAAAGAATGGACATATTTGATTGTTAATATTATGACAGCATCTAGAATAGTATTTACGCAAAACTGGAAAAATGAAAAAGCTCCTATAGAGGAGGAAGTGATAAAGAAAATAATGGAAGGTGCAGAAATGAGTAGATTGACATTTGCCATTAGAGAGCAAGAAGAAAAAGAATATTATAAAATACGGGCTCTATTTTATTCATGGTTACATAAGAAAATAGGGAAATACAGTATAATATAATAGAAATATAATATAACAGTTATGATAAAATAATACAAAGATATGTTGTAAGTGGTTATTATAATATGATATCTTATGCTTGATTACATGGAAATGAATGATATTGTAAATTAGGTTTTATAGTAGTTGAATTCTGCTTGAAAAAATTGAGATAAATTGGTAATAACAGTCTGATAATGATTTGATAACAATATGACATTAAATGGATTGTAGTTATATATGATATGAATTGTAACTTTAAAATAGGATGGAATGACTCTTGATATTGTGCACAAGAGATATGTAATAATCAACACACTTATAATGAAAAGAAGATTTTATTCAATATTGTATGTTTAGTATTTGTTTATGTTTCTTGTTTAAAATTTTTAAAAATGTTCAAAAATATAGTACTGATTTTCAGGAATGTCTGCAGGAAAAACTTGACCCCAAAGGGAAAGGCGGAGAAGAAGCATGTGGTGTTGAGGACACTAAGGAGATGAGAAGGACCCAGCAGGAGCCCGATTTCCACCAAGAAGGACCCAGTGTGAAAAGGTTTCGAGGAGATCCTGCACTCCGACTTGCCCCTTGAGTATATATTCTACTCCTTCCATGTCCCCCTCCTCCAGGAAGTCAGGGCAATGTCCCCCTTCTCTTCTGACTTGTGACTGCATCATTGTCTGGAATCAATTCGGCCGAGTCAACCAAACTCTCCAATTTCCCCCGACCATCCCAGAAAAAAGACAGCCTCTTTTGTAAGAAAGGAGGAGCTCCTTTGGTTGAAAGAGAAATTTGCTCTCTCCAATGAGTCCACGTTGGCCAACGGAAGGTGGTGTAGAGCAGTACAGAAACAGCCTTGCAAATACGAAGTGGCAGCTGTTAAGAAAACACGAATTCAACGGGAAGGGGTGAGAAAGAACCTCAGGGTTGTCCTGACTTGATGCTCTTTGGTGCCAGAGGGAGCGAAAGAGAGACGCTTTCAAGGTTCTTCTACTATAATCCATATCAGGAAACTTGGCTTCTAATTTTTCTTGTATTGGTGGATTCCCAGCCTGATATACCTTAAAGGATTGACAGATGGGAAACCCCCAAGAGCCTCTGCTTCCCAAGGGACATGGTTTCAGGATGGGAGAGAATTAGCCTATGGGGCCAGTTGATGCAAGTGGGGGGGCTGGATTTTCACATTTGCTTGAAGTCTCGTCATCGGAGGGGAGAAACAGATTCTCTCAGAGAAGGAATTGGCTCCGGGAGACTCAGTCATGGATCTCTGACTCGGGTTCTTCAGAGGTCAGTTGACGAGGGCTGGATTGGAACACAGAACAGAAGGGCTCGACGTTCCGACTGACAAATTCAACTAAAGCAAACACAGTCGAGACGATCCAATCTCTTAACGCAAAACTTTATTGAGTACATCAATAAAGATGACGGCAAAACCAGATCTAGCTAATTCCCACCCAGAGCCACATAGCTGAAGTTCAGGTTCTGCTTCCCTCTATTGGACCAGGTCCCGTTGTCCAATGGAGTCTTCTGGTATTGTTATGAGACAGTCTGGGAAACACCTGATCAAGTGTCCTTGGTTCTCATGGCTGGCATCTTGATGTCCCAAACCTTTCTATTTCCCCCTTCCCTGCCCTCCATAATTCGTCGGCAAGCAGAAAAGTGATAATAGTTGCAATGGCAAAAAAAGCCTTTGGAAGCTTGAGTTTGGCAGAGTTGCCCCCTTGGGAGCAGAAGAGGCTGAATTAGAGAGACTTTCCGGTCTCTGATGGAAAGGGAAACAATCAGAAGTTGCGTTTTTACTTGGAGTTCATCATGTCTTCCGTGTAACAAGGAGCATCGCTGTTTGTTTCCACCAGAGCATCAATCATGGCCATCAGTTCGGTCACCTGAGCCTCTCGTTCTGCTCCTTCGGCCTTGTTGAAAGCCAGGCAGCGGTTCCCACATTCAGCAATATATTTCTTCACTTTTTCATCTCTGGAAGATATGAAATTTTCTATAGATTGACCTTTCAGGCTATCTTTGAAGGTGAACAATATGATTGTGTAATCCTTGGCTTTAAGGCCAAAAATCTGTTCAATCTGCTGAGCCACATCCATCTCCTGGAAGGAATAAAAAGGATCCATCACATGCAGAATGACGTGGGGACCCGGGGAACAAAACTTGATGCACCTTCTCACTTCTGCAGGATTAGCTGGATAATAGTAATTTGAAAAGTGAGGCATATCAACTACCACAACCTTCCTGCCCTTCAGCTGCGCCTCCTTTCGGCATGCTTCTCTTAATAACCAAAATCGCCCCTGAAGCTGAAAGACTTTCCTTCCCAGGATTGTGTTTCCAGTCGCACATATCGCACTTCCACTTTCGCCCACCAGGATAATTCTCCGTTCATCCCCTGCAACCCAAAGGGAAAAAGAGAGAAGGGGATTGGTCAGTAGTGTAAGGCCGTCACAGCCTGTCCCACCAACCAGGACAGTAACTTCCACCCAAACCCCAGGGACCAAGACTTTACCTCGGATACTTCCAACCATGTCCAGACCAGTCTCACCACATGAAACCCGGGATTTCTGTGTGAAAAGCAAAACAGAGTCAGCCAAAAGAGAGGCTGCCTTGCAGGGAGGTTGCCGATAACTCCTTTCCCTCAGAAGACATAGGGAGGAATTGGAGGGGGGGGTAAAGAAGGGCCACTCCCTCCTCACTGCCCTTGAGGCAGATCCACCTGATCCTCCCCCCATGCCACCCCCTTTTTATGTAGCCCTTCAATTCTCGGAGTCCTGAACTTTGGGGGTTTCAGGAACGATGGGGGTTGATGTCCAAAGTGGTTGGCAGCTCCCCACAGCCCTTTCCCACGAGTGGGGAGTGCTGCGCAAGGCCTACTCCGCACCCATTTTGGGAAGGCCGCCTCAATTCCTGGTAAACCTGTGGAAGGAGCCTTGAACTTTGGGCTTCCCCACCGGCTGATTTAAGGATGGAGGACATTGTTATTTCTTCCGTCTGAATTCCACACTCCAACTCGGAAGAGGCTCCAGAGCAGAGAGCCTTCAAAGCATCCTCCTCCTGAAGGGAGGGGCAAAATAACCCCCCTGCCCCTATGTCTCCCCCCCCCACATGTCTTCTCCCTGCTTTGTGTAAGAGGCTGTCCAGCTCCCCCTTCTCCCCGTTGTCTCGCTAGCCAGTGGGCCCCAAGTGAGGCTCTGTTGGGGTTTCTCCTCTGGGGATGCTCAGCTGGACATCCCAGTGTGGGAGTGTGTGGGCTGGCCCAAGCCGTCTCTTCCACAATCGAGGCTTTGTCAAACAGACACTCAGGGAGACCCCGAAAGACAACCTTGTGAGATCTGAGCAGCTCAGGCTCTTCTCCACCCACAACGTAGCTTCCTGGTATTAGAACTGGCCTCCTCGAACAGCTTCCCCCTGAGTGGTGCCCCTGCTCAGCCCCGTTCTCGTCTATGGCATCCCACCGGATGGACCGCATGCATGTAGTAGCTCCCCCCATTCTCCAAAATGGCCCCCTGAGCTCATAGACCTGTTTTTCCTGCTTGTCACTCACGGCCTTATGTGTCATGGCTGATTCACTTTGCAAACCTTCCTCGCAACCAGACCAACAGAGATTCTGGGAGTCTCTCTGCTGATCCAGATTTCAGGAAGCTTTAGACCCTGGAGTTGGGGGAGGGGAAGAGGTTCCCAAGGAGAAACCCTACAGGAGGTGTCAGACTACTCCCCACCCCCTCCTCCTCCTCCTTTTCCTCCCTCTTCCAAAGAAGGTATCAAGTTACCTCAGCAGGCCTCCCCGTAGGACAGATGCAAGTGATCGCCTTGCTCCATTGACCGAGCCCTCCTGGAGTCACAGCTGCACATCGGAATTGGTACTGACGATTTAGGTGGACATCTTCCAGAATGAATTTATCCTTCGGGCCTTTTGCACAGAGACGTTTCCAATTACCTCCTGTAATCCGATATTCTACCTGGTACCTAGAGACGGAAGGCTTCCCGATGGCTGCCAGATTGATACCGATCTGAAAACTATTTGGGTGCACTTGCTCAACCTTAGGAGGGGGTGGTCTTCTTCGAGCAGCTTCCAGCTCCTGACGTTCTTTGAGGACCTTCATGGTCAACGTTAAACTTTTGGTTTCCAGCATCTTTAATGAGTCAAAGAAATCCTTCATACTCACAGTGTTCGTTTTCCAGAACATTTCAGAAGCAGCATTACGGCTCCCTTCGTTTTCTCGGGGAGCAAAGAGAGCTGAATTGTTGAATCTGAAGTGCAGAGGGGTTCCCGACTCGTCCTGAGCACATGGCAGGTTAGCCTCCTTGAGGGCCTCCAGGACAGGTGGGGTCCCCCCATCCGCAAAGGTGATCAGGAGTTGGACGTTATCCTTCAGGTCTTTTCCCAACATGGACAGCATGGAATCAAAAATGTGTTTCTGGACATGAGTTGAATGGGCAAGGAAGGCCTCAGCCATCAAGCAGATGGCATCCACATGGTCAATGCCCCCTGGGGTGGAGAAAAACTCCAGGAGCTGCTCCCCAAGCAGTTTGTTTTGCTCTGTGTCTCTCGTGCCTCCAAATCCTGGCGTGTCAATGATGGTCAGAGAATAGGGAATTAGGAAACCCTTCTGATGGTTCACCAAATAGGCTGTGACTTCAGACGTCCTGCTTCCAGCTTCGCTTCTCTGGGTGGTTTCATGAATGAGTTTGAATCTGAAATTATCTTCCCACTGGACACCCAAGATATAATTGATCATCCCACTGATCAGAGTGGTTTTCCCACATCCTGATGCTCCCATCACCAGGATGACTTTGTTGGGTACTTCTGGGTTCTCCTTTCCAAGCTGGTACACGAGACAGGAATTGGAGGCATCTGAGGGGACTTTCTTCAGAGGAAGGGTGAAGACTAATGGCTGTCTGACCTCCACCAGGGAGCTTTCCTGAAGGAACCAGAGAGCTACATTGTCTGCACTTTCTTCTTCCACTGATGTGCAGACCTCCAACTCCTCGCTGGGGCCACCCAGAGCTCCATTATCATACACAGCCGACACCCGTATTCTGTATCCCATCTGGGGCTTCAGACCTTCAATGGGATAAAACTCTGTTTTTCTCCCAGTCCATTTTTCATTCCACTGGTCCTTACCAACTCCAGCTTCCATTGTTCTGTACTCCACCTTGTATTCCTTGACCACAACTCCGGAGGCCACGATGCTGGGGCTCATCCAGGCCACAGAGATGACAGAAGATGCCGCAGTGACTGTTCTTAATTTTTCAGGAGCGCTGGTGGGAAAGGTCTTTATGGGTGGGCTCAGGTCACTCCTTTTACTAAATCCAAGCTTGCAATAAGCAGCATACTGGAACTGGTACTCTGTGTTTGGAAGAAGATCCTTCAGCTGGAACGACTCCCTGGTGTCTTCTGTCCTCACGGTCTTCCAATTTTCTTCCCCTGAAATCTTGTACTCTACCAGATACCCGGAGATGGTAGCCCTCCCATGTTCAGCTGGCTGAAACTTCAATTGAATGCTGTCGTGTCTCACTTCACTGATTAGGAAAGGAAGAGGTTTTGAAGGCAACTCAGAGTTCTTGCTGACCAGCTCTCCATCTTCATAAAGGTATATTGAGGCTCCTGGGTTGTCCACATCTGGGAGTGAGGCCACAAGAAAGCAGATCTTTTCTTTTGATTGGTTGATACTGAAAAACTCTTGAATGGATTTGGCAGCTTGGCGAGCATTACGGGTCCATTCCTTGTCCTCAAACCAGGCCATGGATTTCTTCACCCCAGGAGGGGACCTTGTTGACTTCACTGATTCTGGCAAGAATTGTTCCTGAAGCCAGTCCTGTAAACTCAACAGAAATGGCTCCTCTTCATGTAAAGAAGTGAATACAAAGGAGACCACGTATAAATTCTGGGGGTCCAGAACTATTTCTTCCATCCTGTTTTGGGAAGAGATAACTTGTATTTCACTTAGAATAGCCAGATAAGATTTGACAAAGTTAATTTCTCTTTTCTTGGTGTCCAGAAATTCATGGAGTCTTTGTCTGTTGAAGGGCGACTGGTTGATGGACATTAAGATGTCCACCAGAGTCCCTTCCTCCTGTCCTCCTCCCCGGATAGAAGGCAACACTCTAGCCAGCTCTTTCTGGAAAATCTGCCTGTGTTGCTTGCACAGATCCTTGAATTGCTGGATCTTCTTCTTGATTTCAGGGAAGGTCTCAGCAATGGGATTGTTGGTTAGATCGTTGCTTTGCATCTGGATTTCGTTGAGTTCCTCCAAGATCTTTTCAGCATCAAAGATCAATGCTAGGCTGATCTCACGGACCATCTTTGCTGCTCTGGTATCCAGCTTGGTCAGTGGGTAGAGCCAGACCTGCACAGGCACAGCCTTCTCTCCATCCTCCCCTAACAATTTTGGTAGAGTTTCATAAACTTTAATCGCATCTTGGAAAGTGACTGGATTTCTCTCCAGAGAAAAGTCTCCGTGGAACTTGCATCTGAACTTCAGAGCATTCTCTTTCTCCTCATCATTTAGTTTTATTTCTGCTTTTCCTCCAATAGATATCTCCTTCGTGAACGTAGCCTGGAGTTTTCCTTCGATATTTTTTACCATCTCCGTTGAAGAAACTTCTCGGTCAAAGACAAAAAATGCCTGGGCTCCATAGAGGATGGCAGTGACCACGTGGGTGGCTGTGCCATGCTCAAAGACGGCTGGGTAAGAGACATTCTGGATTCCCAGGTGGCTCATTGTCAGCTGTTCATACTTGGTGGTGGTTTTGTACTGAACGGTGACTCTGGCCTGTTGCTTGGACTTCTTGGTGTCATGAAGATACTTGGCCGACCCCCCCACTTTAATCATGCCCCCCAGGAAGCTGGCCTTGAGAGATGCTGAGATGTCCAGGGCGGAGGCCTTGTCATCAATGCTGTCGGAAGCAATGATTTCAGATTCAGTTTTGGGCTGAGACTTGATGGTTAGGTCTTTCTGAAGAGAGTTGTAATCCCAAAGGGTGACGCCTGCATGGAACAGAAGAAGACAGGCAGGTAAATGTGAAATCAGACCTCCAAAAGATCAGTCACTGACTAGAAAAGCTCCAGAGAGTTGGGGAAATAGAGACATAATTTCCCCTGGAAGGTTTTCCCTCATTTGTTCTGTCTAGCCACCACCAGGGAAGCTTCCTGCCTGTTTGTCAAAATACCAGTAAATCCAAAAGCTTTTGACTGAGTAGAGAGGAATGGGAATTGCTAGGCACATCTTGCTCTCACAGCCTATCTATCTCCAACTCTCTGGAGAAACCACATCTTTCACCAGGACTTCAGAAGCTTCTTCTCTGTTCAGACCTTCCCCTCCACCCTCGCACATCCTTTCCTGGGAAACGCACCAGAATCACAACCTTCACTTCACCATCCAACTCCTTTTTTAAAACTGTTTCCCAAGCCATTTCAGTGACATGGTTTTGGGTGAGAAATGCATTTCCAGGCTATTCACTGAGCTGCTACTAAAAGCTGGGTGCCCAGGAGCCCCGCTCTGTAGTGTCCATAGGCCGAGCCTATGCATTGTTGGCAGTGCCCCTTCCAGTGGTGGGATTCAGCTGGTTTTCCCTGTTCAAGAGAACCGGCAGCTAACTTTCTGAGCAGTTTGACGAACCGGCTGTTGGAAGAAATCTCCTTCCAACAGCCTTTTCTTTTTCCTACCTTACAGGGTTATTCCTGTCAGGAAGGCAAGAAGGAGGCCTTCTGGTGTGCCCCCGTTTGTTGTTTCTAGCCTAATCCTTATCTTTATTATTCTCCTGCTTACGCATTTTCTGAAATTCCCTTTGGGTTGTAACATCCATTAATGGTTCTTGGCAGTATGCCCAGACTTTCTATAGCCTGAGTGGCTTCTCTGGAGTTTTCCTCCCCCTTTGCTGGTACTTTATTCCGGGGCTTGGGAGGAGGGACTGGTTGGATTAAGAGCTATTTACATATGGGTTGGCATAGCCATAGAAGAAATGACTGAGAGGCAAGCTTGGCCTTCTGTCTGATTTTTTTTTACTGCCCTTCTGGGGGGCATGTGACCTTCCCTTAAATCTGGATGATTTCCTTAGGATATCTTGTGGAGTGAGTGAGACCAGCTGGTATCTAAGAATTGCTTCTCCTGGGTGGGAAAGGGTGCTTTGTCAGTTCACTGAGCACAGGAGTCTCTTATCAATAGAGATTCTTCAATCATCCAGGTCATGGCTGTCCCAAAGGTGCTTTTTTCAAGAGGCAACTGGGCTTTCTGGCTTTCCGGAAAGTCCAGTTGCCTCTTGAAAAAGCACCTTTGGGACAGGAGTCTCTTGCATTGCTTCGGAGTGGCCAAGGCACGTGGTTGCTCTCCGATAGTAAATGGATCCTCCTTCCAATTCATTTTAGTTTTCCCTCCAGATAATAAGGCTAAGTAACATGGCACCAATTGTAGAAAGTTAGCATTCACCCCTCTCCTAGAAGAATAAACTATTTTGAGAAATATTAAAAAGGATGAGAAATGGAGAAACGTGTTTCGGATGAGAAATGGAGAAACATGTTTTCTCAGAGGGAGAAAGCAGCACCCACCTTCCTCAATAGCTCCCAGCAGATGCCAGCACTTAAGAGATAAAGAAATAGATAACTCTATTCATAAGCAAAAATTCCCTTCAGGGAGGTCTGGACAAAGACAGAGAGTGGGATTAGCCCTCACTCAAGATCCAAAGCAGGAGGAAAGACATTAAGATACAGTAGGAATTGCCCAACACCCTTTCAAGGACACAAGCCTCTTCCTTACATCATCTCAGAGAGTCTCAACTTTAATCACACTCCTCAGACAACCTACAGAGCCAGCTACATGGCCCCAGGGGAGTCAGACAACAGGCAATAGAATACATGTTCTTGCACAGGAACAGGAAGCTCAAGTTCAAAGCCCAAGAGAAAGTCTAAAAACCCCTCACTCTCAACTCCATGTGGTCAGCTGCAGCAGAACCCCTGTGGTTCTGGTTCATCATTCAACCATCTTTCCAATCAAGCCTCCATGTTTCCAGGGTCTTCCTCCCAGCTTGAGAACTGAACCAGACGGATTATTTCTCCCAACACAGGCTTGAAGTTTATTTCAATATCTGTGGCATGTACTGATTTTATTGTGATCCTGACAAGCTTGGGAGGGCAGAGACTTGAACCTGGTTCCTCTTAGATACTTCGTTAATTCGTCTCTTTCGCTCGGCATTTTGTAGCCCAAGTATGCCCACCATTTTCTGGAGAGCTTAAATGACCTCTCCGCCAAAGGGTTTCACTTTATGGACAAGAGTTGACTGCTTGATAGTTATCACTGCATTTTTCACTATTTTCATTCCTCAAGGTGCCCTGATTTATAACTCCGGCTTGCAGGACTTGCTAATCTAATGATTCGTATTTAGGGCAGCTTTTTGCAAGCAAAGAAGCTTTTTGTATTTTTGTACAGGTCATCCTTGACTTACAACAGTTCATTTAGTGACCATTCAAAGTTACGACGGCACTGAAAAAAGCGATATGACCATTTTTCACACTTACGATCATTGCCGCATCCCCACAGTCACGAGAGGCTGGACGAGGTGAAGCGCCCCTCGACGTGAGTGATGTCGAGTTGGCCACGCCCACCCAGTCAAATGACCACCCAGCCATGACCACCCAGCCGGTCATTAGGGCAGAGAACCAGTTGTTCACTTATTTGAATCCCACCACTGCCCCTCTCCCTCCAGGGATTGCGTGGGGTCCATCAGCCTCTCCTCCAGCTCCTACCTGGGATGAGGGCATCCTTGCGGCAGTCGTACAGCATGCCCAGCTGGAAGGGGCGGCCTAGAGCTGGGGTCTCAATGGCGTCGTCGGCCTGGGCCATGCTCGGCTCCTGCATGTGGTTGTCGCTTCCGGCGCCCTGCAAGAGAGAGAAGAACCATCTGGAGGAGGCAGAGTAGCGAGTTCCTGGTGAGCGTCGCACCCCTTGAGTCCACTCAAGATCTGCCGTAGAAGAGGGGTGTCAAACTCGGGGCCCATGGATTGGATGCATCACACGCTCTCCATGTCCACCCCCGTTTTAGCGAAGGGGGGAAAAAGTTGCGATACATCACGTGACGACAATATGACGATGCCCTGCACAGGAGAACGGAGCTGGAAAGCAGGTCAGTGGGGTGGGGAGGGAAGGGGGATATTGCAGGATCCTTCCCCTGCCACGCCCACCAAGCCATGCCCACAGAGCCAGTAGTAAAGAAATGTGAATCCCACCACTGATTTCATTTCCAGGCAACAACTTTCTGCCATTCTCCCTCCCCTTCCACATACATAGAAACACGGAGGGCAAAGTTTGATCCTTCTGGGAGGACCAAAATTCAGAATCTCAGTGGAAAAGAAGGTATTTTTTGGGGAGGGGTGGGGGAAGATGGGATTGAGGGAACTGAAGTTTCCACCTCTCCCCTTGTTTGGCTGCCAGGAGAGAACTCAGCAGCCTTTCCAAAAGGAACAACGCCCCTCCCCAAATTCCTGGAATATCTCCCCCATCCCCAGGGGTGGGATGCAAATTGGTTAACTACCAAATCCGTGGGTGTGGCCAGGTGGGTGTGGCCTGGTGGTCATGTGACTGAATGGGTGTGGTATCTTTCTTTCTTTTTGCCTGCTGGATGTCAGGGAAGCCTCCTGGGAGCAATAATGGGGCATGGCAGGGAGCACACCATCCTCCACAGCCCATTTTTGCCTCCTGGGCCTCAGGGAAGCCTCGTTGGTGAAGCAGTAGAACAGCGAGGGGGGGGATCAGTTGTGCCACGCGATTTAGATTAGTTAGAAAGCAAGAAATCTGATGATTCCCTGCTTTCTAGCTAATCTAAATCATGCAGCACAGCTGATTTTTGGAAAACAGCTGACGGGATGTGTGTGAAAGGAAATACCTTGATCTTCATGAGCTACCGGTTTGCTCGAACCGGGTTCAACCAGTATAATCCTACCCCTTCCCCACCCCAAAAGCACAGGTGCTTCCATGCCACATTCCCTGATCTCTCTCCGTCTTTCAACTGCAGTTGCCTTTCCTAAGTTGCCCTCAGAAGTGGGAGTTTCATCACTTGAGACCTTCAAGAAGAGATTGAACTGCCATTTGTAAGAAATGATGTAGGGTCTCCCGCTTGGGTGGGGGGTTGGACTAGATGACTTATAAGGTCCCTTCCAACTCTGATTATCTGTTACCCTCCCCCCTGTCTTCCCTAACCTTAGCGTCTCCCACCCACCCATGAACGTCCCCCAGAAAGCATGGAACCCTCGCCCATGTCTCAAAGGAAGCAGCTCCTTCACCTGCTTTGCACCAGAGAAGCCCTCACCAAGTTCCACTCCGCCACCAACTTAGTGCTTCTAGGAGGGGGAGAGTCTCACCTGGTTGGAGGGATCTGCAATCCCACAGGGGACAGTGGATCTGCTGCTCTCCTTGGCTTCTTCTCTTCTGCTGGATCTCCTCGTCCTTGGAACCACTGGCAGACTTTATGATGGGAATCCAGAGTTTGTAAAATCCTTTGAAGCAGTCAGAGTTTCCTGCCACAAGATGGCATCTCATCTGGTCCTCCGGTTTTCCTATCCTAAAAAGGGTCCCTGAAACGGGGGGCCACTTTTCCTCCCCATCCTTTAAGGTCGTCTTCGAGGTTTGGGAGGCTGGGGAAGAGGAGGGGGGAAGCAGAGGGTCTTCCTCAAAGCAGGAAGCCCCTTACCTGCCCTACCCTCTGAGCCTGGCAAGAGGGAGCAGCTGCAGCTCACTTCCTCCAAAGGATGGACCACCGCTCTGCCCGTCCGGTCCCAGGTTCAAGGCTCGGACTGGGAATTGTAAGGAAAGCCTCGTCTCCTGCTTTCTCTACAGGGCGTTCAGAAAATGAAAGAGAAAAGCCCAAGGGGAGGGACAAACAAAAACACTCACTTCCTCCTTTGAAGCAGATTCCTCTTGAATGAGTCACCCTGAAGTCTCTTTCCTTTGCAAGAAGAGAAATAGGAAATGCCTTGGAGCAATGAGTTCCACAGCTACCCAGAAGAGAGGAGCAAAGGCCTCTTTTGGTCCGAGGCTCAGCTTGGGAATTGTAAGGAAAGCCTCGTCTTCTGCTTCCTCTTCAGGGCGTTCAGAAAACGAAAGAAGAGGGACCAGGGGAAAAGAATACACCTTTCACCTCCTCTTTTCAAACAGCCTTCCCATTTATTGATTTACATTTAAGTCTCTTTACTTTGCAAGAAAAAAACACACAGCAAATGTGTTTTTGAGCAATGAGTTCCACAACTGTCCAGAAGACAGGAGCAAAGACCTCTCTTGGCCCTTCATGCCTCTAGGCAGGGGTTCCCAAACTCAGCAACTTTAAGACTTGTGGACTTCAACTCCCAGAATTCCTCAGGTAGCATGGTTGCCTGGGGAATTCTGGGAGGTTTTGCTCTTTTTTTTTTTTCCATAATTTTTATTTTATTTTATTTTTACAACCAAATTATCCTTGTGTGAAGAGCGTGGTCCTGTAGTGTCTTACATTTTGTTACAAAGATAACAATGTTCCTCTTATTTAATACAGTTGACGATCTTTTAACATTTGATATTTATACTTATCATTTGTTAATTTATCAATCTTAATTATTCAATATTACAGTGTATTATATTTTGTGTCAATCTCTATATTCTTAACCTCACTCCTTTTACTACCAGTTATATATTAATAATCCTATTTGCACTGTTTACCAAATTTATAGTTGTAGTCACAATTCACAAATGTATATGAAATTATAATTTTCCATTATTTATCCCTTTTAATTTCTAAATATACCACTATTATAAAAAAATCCCCCTTTCTAATCACATTTAATACTAATACATTAGTATTTATCATAGTTACGTTTAGCAGATTATGCAGTTTTAATAATTATTATTTTTATTAAATTATAGCCTTTCATTATCAATGTTGCTTCACAATATGATATTCCATGTATCATTCCTTTACCTACAATAACATGTTAACTTTCTTATTTATTACATTGATCAGTTATATATCTTAACTAGTAGTACACATTTCTATAAGATCATACTCTTCTTTTATTTTCTTACCCATCATTCCTCAGGTAGCATGCTTTGCTGGAGAATTCTGGGAGTTGAAGTCCACAAGCCTTAAAAGTCCTGGAGTTTGGGGAAACCTGCGCTAGAGGAATGAAAGACCAAGAGAAGGTCTTTGCTCCCCTCTGCTGGACGGCCATGGAACTCATTGCTCAAGCATGTTTCCTATTTCCTTGCAAAGTAAAAGTGAATAATGAAACAGGAAGTCAGCTTCAAAAGAGGAGAAAGTTGTTTTTATTTATTTATTTTATTTTGTCAAGCGATTATAAGATTACAGGTATAAGTATAAACATAGTTACGAATACATGAAATGGATATATATAAGAAAAATAAAAAAACAATAGGACAGGGACGGTAAGCACGTTGGTGTGCTTATGCATGCCCCCTACAGACCTCTTAGGAAAGGGGTGAGATCAATTGTAGACAGTCTAAGGTTAAAGTTTTTCGGGTTTGGGGAAGAAACCAGAGTCAGGTACAGTATTCCAGACATTGACCACTCTGTTGCTGAAGTCGTATTTCCTGTAATCAAGTTTGGTGCTATTGAGTTTGTATCTATTGTGTGCTCTTGTATTGTTATCGTTGAAGCTGAAGTATTCATTTGCAGGTAGGACATTGCAATATATAATTTTATGTACTATACTTAAATCAGACCGAACACGGTGTAGTTCTAGGTTTTCTAGGTCTAGAATTTCAAGTCTGGTGGCATAAGGTATTCTGCAAGAAGTAGAGGAGTGGAGAACTCTTCTTGTGAAATATTTCTGGACTTTCTCAACTGTATTAACATCAAATATGTAATGCGAGTTCCAGACTGATGAACTGTATTCAAGTATTGGTCTAGCAAATGTTTTGTATGCTCTAGTTAGTAGTGTGATATTACCAGAGAAAAAGTTACGCAGGATTAGGTTAACAACTCTTAATGCCTTTCTGGCTATGTAGTTACAGTGGGCTCTAGCACTTAGATCATTAGAGATGAGTACTCCAAGGTCCTTGACAGAGTTTGGATCATCAACAAGGTCTTGACTATTCAGCTTGTATTTTATTTTCTGATTTTTTTTTTTGCCCATATATAAGACAGAGCATTTATTTGTTGAGATTTGAAGTCGCCATTTGTTTGACCATTCTGATACCTAGTCGAGGTCTTTTTGAAGGTAGCAGTATTGTCGGTGGTGTTAAATAGCTTTACATCATCGGCGAAGAGAACGCAGTTGCTCTTAATATGATCCCAGAGGTCATTTGTGTAGAGTATGAAGAGAGTTGGTCCTAGAACACTGCCTTGGGGGATACCACTGTTGACAGGTACAGAATTTGATAGCACTCTCCCAATTTTGACCATTTGCTGCCTGTTTGACAGGAATGCCTCTATCCAGTTACGTAGGTGTCCAGTTATGAGTTTCTGCCAGTTGGAACATTTGAAGGAGGAGATCTCCCCCCAGGAGCCCTGACTGCCCCTCCCATATCCCGCCCAGCCCCCTCCTTCCCGGTGGTCTCCTTTCCCCCTTCGCTTCCGGGGATCCGGACCAGCGCCCCCCACCAGCAGCATCAGGAGCCCAGCAGAGCCCATGGATGCCGCCCCACAAGCGGCCCCAAAGAGAAGGGAGGAAGACACGGAGGCTCCCAGCCCCAGAGGAGGAATCGGGGCTCTGAACTGAGGCGAGGATCTCCTTGAAAGACACGTCAAGAACATCCTGAGGTAAATTCAAGCACCCCACAGAAGAAAAAGCCGGGGAAAAGGGAAACGCCTCCTTTCCACCCGCAGAAACCAATCAGAGCGCAGATCCCCTCAGGCGGGAGCCCGCCCCCACTCAAGAGGGACGAGCGGAATCACCAATGGGAATCCTCTCTTCTCTAGCGTCATCGGTCTCCGGGCAGAGTCTGCCTGGCCTTCACCCGCGAGAGGAGGTAGCTCCGCGCAGAGAGAGAAGCGGAGAAAGTGGGAGGGGGAACCTTTTCATTGTTGCGGGGGGGCTGCGGCTCAAGGGGGGGGGGTCAGGCGAGCCCTGGAGGGGAGCGTGGACTTCCTTTCGCCCTCCCCTCCCAATCCGACGCGGAGTGGGGCTGCGGCGGAGGAGAGAAGGGGAGGCGCAGCCCCACAGCCAGCGAGGACTTGAGGAATCATACACACACACGCGCACGGACACACACGGTGGGAGTGCCCCTTAACCCCGATCACGTGGGGTCACTGCCCTCCCCGCCCCTCCCCAAAGCTTCTGCCTTTGGCTCCCTTCCTGGCAAAGGAGCTGCCGGAGAGCCGGTGTCACCCCCGGCGCTGAGGGGTTTTCTGACCCACCGCAAAGGGAAGGTCAGTTCTGGTTCAAGAAGGGCGGTTGTTGATTTGAATGGGAAAGAAATAAGAGCGGGGGGGGGAGTAGCGGGAATCCCTGGCAGAGAACGGTGAACAGAGCAAAGAAAGTGGAGGGTCCCCTTAGGGCCTCCATGAATCTCCCCTTGAGGTGCAGCCTCCCCAAGACTGAAGGGATCCCCCCTCCCACTTTTGCTCTCTGCGGCGAACGCTCCCTCCTCCGTCAGATGGAGTTAGAAAGTACTCTGCCCGGAGACCGATGACGCTCACGCAGGGAGAATTCCCATTGGTGCTTCCGCTCGTTCCTCGTGAGTGAGAACGGGCTCCCGCCTGAGGGGATCTGCGCTCTCATTGGTTGGTGCGGGTGGAAAGGGGGCGTTTCCCTTTTTCCCCGCCTTTTTCTTCTCTGGGCTGTTTGAATTTACCTCAGGATGTTTCTGACGCGTCTTTCAAGGAGATCCTCGCCTCAATTCAGAGCCCCGATTCCGCCTCTGGGGCTGAGATCCTCCGCGTCTTCCTCCCTTCTCTTTGAGGGCGCTTGTGGAGCAGCATCCATGGGCTCTGCTGGGCTCCCCCTGATGCTGCTGGTAGGGGCGCTGGACCGGATCCCCGGAAGCGAAGGTGGGAAGGAGATCCCCAGGAAGGAGGAGGATGGGCGGGATATGGGAGGGGCCGTCAGGGCTTCTGGGAGTAGATCTCTTCCTTCACCAAATGCTCCAACTGGCACAACTCATAACTGGATCATTCCTGTCAAACAGGCAACAAATGGTCAAAATTACATTTTCTCAATCACCTTATCAATTATCTATACATTACAAAAATATTAGTCTAATCAATTAATTTTAGCAATTGATAATAATCTTTCCATAATGGTACTCATTTCATCATTCCCCCCCCTTTTTCTTATACATCACTAATCATCAATTGATATATAATATTTTTATTAGAATTCCCAATTCCATGTTAATTTCATTAAATTCCATGTCTAGTGTAGCACTAATTCTTTAATAACAGGAAAGAGAGAAAAAAGAAACTAAAAATAAAAATAAAAAATCACATGTTTCATGCTTATTTATTTATACTTTTTTCTTTAACATATGTAGGTATTTGATCAACAGTGTATTGTCTGGGTCATCTTACATATATATAAAACAATAGTAATAATAATATTGCTTCCTTGTATATAATGTCATTCTTCCAACTTCTAATTTCTATTTTTACTATCTAACCATTGAGAAAAGAAATCCCAAGTTAAAAAATATTCTGTGCCTTTCTTTATCTTTTCCCTTTAATGTTAACCCATCCATTTCCCCACAATCTAATATTTTCTGGATTATATTATCGTCTGTAGGAGTTTCCTCCTTTTTCTAATGTTGGGCCAACACAATTCTCTGTGCCGTCAAAGCAAGCAGCATCAAATATATTTTCCCTTTATTATATTTTTCCGGCAATATACCTAACAAGAATATTTCTGGCTTTAAGGCGATACATCACTTGAGACTTTCAAGAAGAGGTTGGTCTGCCATCTGTCAGAAATGATGTAGGGTCCCCTGCTTGGGCGGTGGGTTGGACTAGATGACCTACAAGGTCCCTTCCAACTCTGATTATCTGTTATCTGTTACATGTTGCTTTATCATGACTAATGTATGTATTTTCGTCCAAATTTTTTTGTGCCTTTGCGCAGGTCCACCACATATGGTAATACAAACCTGGTATCTGGTCGCATTTCCAATATTTGGTGGACATATTTTTAAACATATTTGCTAGCCTTGCCGGTGGCAAATGCCATCGGTAGAACATTTTATACAGGTTTTCCTTGCATATAGTTGCCATTGTCAATTTATAGTTTCTATCCCAAAGTTTTTGCCATTGATCCAATTCTATAGTGTACCCATTTTTTTTTGTCCAGGTTACCTTTGTTTCTTTCACTTGTTCATCTTCCATTTTAAGGCTTCATAAATAGCTATATATTTTCTTTATTAACTTTTCATCCCCACCTAATAGTATCTGATCAAGTATGGTTGGCTCTTTATAGAAACCATGTGTCAGGTGTGGCTCCATTCAAAATCCAAGAAAGAAAACCTTACACTCCATTTTTATAGAGAAAAGAGAAACTTTTATTGAAATTGAAGTGGTAGCAACAGAAGAAATATAAGAACTGAGGCAAAAGGCACAGAAATTGCATACAGAAAGTTATCCCAAGTCCGCACCCCCAACCATTCAAACTGGACATCCAATCTGAGTTGTGTATAATGTCATGTGGGTACATCTTCAGATGGAGTCTCAGACATCTGGTATGCCAAGATGGTTGACCTTGGCCTAGAAAAGATAAGTGGCTGCATTTGCGCAAGTAAGCAAGAAAGCACCCCAACTTTTACAATTCACACAACTTCACCTCCAGCACCCTCCCCCCCACACAAAGCCCAATTATTCCTTCCCCCCCAATTTCTATGGCACCCGGAAAGAGTCAAGCAGAAGAAGGAATCTTGGAGGCTGACACCATATCTCTTTTCATCTTTCTCGCCTCTTGATAGTATTTACACTGTGCAAGATTTGGCAAGTCCTGTTTAGATTTAAATTCCCCTTTCTCATTTAAAATATCTTTATACGTTGCAAACTTTTCCAGGTTTATCACATTTGGATGTATCAGTGCTTCCATTGTTGAAACCCAGACTGGTATTTTCTTATAATTTTTGGCTTTAACCTTTTCCCATACTAGGAGTAGAGTGTTCCTTACATAATGTCTTTGAAAGTATCTATAGATACTCACGGCTGGCATCTTGATGTCTGAAACCCAAGTTCTATCTCCCCCTTCAATCCCCCCATAATTCGTTGGAAGCGGAGAAGTGATAATAGTTGCAATGGCAAAGGAAGCTTGAGAGTGGCCTTTGCAGAGTTGGCTCCTTGGGAGCAGAAGAGGCTGAATTAGAGAGACTTTCTGGTCTCTGATGGAAAGGGAAACAATTAGAAGTTGTGTTTTTACTTGAAGTTCATCATGTCTTCCGTGTAACAAGGAGCATCACTGTTTGTTTCCACCAGATCATCAATCATGGTCATCAGTTCAGCCACCTGAGCCTCTCGTTCTGCTCCTTTGGCCTCATTGTTGAAAGCCAGGTAGCGGTTCCCACATTCAGCAATATATTCGTCCATGTTTTCATATTGCATATATTTAAAATTTCTTCGAGATCCACTTTCTTTGTTACTTCTATGGGTGAACAAGATGATCGTGTAATCCTTGGCTTTAAGGCCAAAAATCTCTTTGATCTGCTGAGTCACGTTTGTCTCATGGTCGTTTCCAAAAGAAGGAATCATCACGTGCAGAATAACATGGGGACCTGGGAAGCAAAACCTCACACACTTGCTCACTTCTGCACTTCTATTCTTGTTTGGACGATTGAGAAAGCCAGGCGTATCAACAACCACAACCTTCCTGCCTTTCACCTGCGCCTCCTCCTTTTGGCATGCTTTTGTTACTGACCACCAATATGCCTGTTCAAACTTTACACTGAAGACTTCGCTTCCCAGGATTGTGTTTCCCGTCGCACTTTTCCCACGTCTGATTCTGCCCACCAGGACGATCCTCCGTTCAGGCCCTGCAACCCAAAGGGGAGATGAGAGAAAAAGGGGAGTGGTCAACTGCATATGGCCATCATAGCCTGTCCCTCCACCCAAGAGAGTAACTTCCACCCCCTCCACCCACTCACCCACTCCCAGGAGCCAAGAGACTTTACCTCGGATGCTTCCAGCCATTTCCAGACAAGTTGCGCAGCACAAAACCCGGGATTTCTGCGTGGAAAGCAAACCAGAGTCAGCCAAAGGAGAGGCTGCCTTGCAGGGAGGTTGCAGGAATTCCCTTCCCTCAGAAATCACAAGGAGGAATTGTAGGGGGAAATGTAAAAAAGGGACATCCCTTCCTCACTGACCTTGAGGCTAACTCATCTGATCCTTTCCCCACCCCTCATTCCATCCCCCTTTTATGCAGTCTTTCAATTCTTGGGATCCTGGACTTTGAGGGTTTGAGGAACGATGGGGATTGATGTTGGAAGTTGCTGGCAGCTCCCCATAGCCAGCTATGTTCTCTGGGGCTTTAGCTGCTCCTGCTGAAGTCCAGATCATCTCCAAGGGTCACCCAAGGTTGTCTTCCCCCAGACCCCCATCTCCCGGCCACCCACTTAAAAATCTCCAGTGATGGAACATCCACTACATTAAGACTATTCTACTCTTTCCTCCTCCCCCTAAAGTTACCTCAGAAGGCACTCCCGTAGGACAGATGCAAGTGATCGCTTCGCTCCACTGACCGAGCCCGACTGGAGTCAAAGCTGCACATCGGAATTGGTACTGAAGATTTAGGTGGACATCTTCCAGGGTGAATTGATCCTTTTGGCCTTTGGTAGTGAGACTTTTCCAATTGTGTCCTGCAATCCGATATTCCACCTGGTACCCGGAGACCAAAGCCTTCCCGATGGCTGTCGGATCAATACTGATCTGGAAATTATTGGGGTGCACTTGCTCAACCTTAGGAGGGGGAGGACTTCTAAGAGCAGCTTCCAGCTCCTGACGTTCCTTGAGGACCTCCAGGGTCAAGGTTAAACTTTTGGTTTCCAGCATCTCTAACGAGTCAAAGAAATCCTTCATGCTCTCAGTGCTCATTTTCCAGGATATTTTAGCAGCACCCTTACGATTTCTTCTGTTTTTTTGGTTAACAAAGAGAGCAGAATGGTTGAATTTGAAGTGTTGAGAGGTTCTCGAATCATCCTGAGCACATGGCAGGTCAGCCTCTTTGAGGGCTTCCAGGACAGGTGGGGTTCCCCCATTTGCAAAGGTGATCAGGAGTTGGATGTTATCCTTCACGTCTTTTCCCAACATGGAGAGAATGGAATCAAAAACACATTTCTGGGCATGAGCTGAATGGGCAAGGCAGGCCTGGGCCACTAAACAGATGGCATCCACGTGGTCAATGCCCCCTGGGGTGGAGAAACACTCCAGGAGCTGCTTCTCCACCAGTTTGTCTTGCTCTGCGTCTCTTGTGCCTCCAAATCCTGGCGTGTCAATGATGGTGAGAGAATAGGGAATTTTGAAACCCTTCTGATGGTTCAGCACGTAGGCTGTGACTTCAGTTGTTCTGCTTCCAGCTTCGCTTCTCTGGGTGGTTTCATGGATGAGTTTAAATCTGAAATTATCTTCCCACTGGACACCCAGGGTATAATTGATCATCCCATTGATCAGAGTGGTTTTCCCACATCCTGTTGCTCCCATCACCAGGATCACTTTGTTGGGCACTTCCAGGTTCTCCTTTCCAAGCTGGTACACCAGACAGGAGGTGGAAGCATCTTTCTTCAGAGGTAGGGCGAACACCAATGGCTCTCTGTCCTCCACCAGGGAGCTTTCCTGAAGGAATTGTTGGGCTACATTATCTGCATCTTCTTCCTTCAGTGATGTGGAGACATCCATCTCCCCACTGGGGACACTCAGAGCTCCATTATCACAAACGGCCGATACCCGTATTCTGTACGCTGTTTGGGGCTTCAGACCTTCAATGGAATAAACCTCTATTTTTCTCCCGGTCCTCTTTTCAGTCCACTGGACATTCCCAACTCCAGCTTCCACCGTTCTGTACTCCAACTTGTACTCCTTGATCACAACTCCTGAGGCAACAATGCTGGGGCTCACCCAGGCCAAAGAGATGGTAGAAGATGCCACGGTGACCTTTCTTAATTTCTCAGGAGGGCTGGTGGGAAGGGTCTTTATCGGTGGGCTCAAGTCACTGGATTTACTAAGGCCTACCTTGCAACAAGCAGCATACTGGAACTGGTACTCTGTGTTTGGAGGCAGATCTCTCAGCAGGAACATCTCCCCAGCATCCTCTGTCTTCACGGTCTTCCAGTTTTCTTCATCTGCCACCTTGTACTCCACCACATAGTTGGAGATTGTAGCCTTTCCATATTCAACTGGTTGGAACTTCAGTTGAATTCTGTCATGTTTCACTTCACTATTCTTGAAAGGGAAGGGTTTTGAGGGCAACTCAAAATTCTTGCTGACCAGCTCTCCCTCTTCATAAAGATACATGGTAGACCCTGGAGTGTCCAGATCTGGGAGAGAGGCTACAACAAAGCGGACCTTCTCATTGGATTGATTGACACTGAAAAAATCTTTGATGGATTTGGCAGCTCGGCGAGCATTGCGGCTGCTCTCCTCATCTTCAAACCAAGGTGTGTCTTCCTCCTGCCCAAGACTGGACTTTGTGGACTTCACTGATTCTTGCACCAAATGATCATGAAGCCAGTCCTGTAAACTCAACAGAAATGGCTCTGTTTTATGTAGAGAAGTGAATATAAAGGAGACGACATATAAATTCTGGGGGTCAAGAGCTATTTTTTCCAGTTTGGTCTTGGATGAGATAACTTGTATTTCACTTAGAATAGTCAAGTAAGAATTGACATGATTAATTTCACTTTCCTTGGTGTCCAGAAATTCACAGAGCCTTTGGCTCTTGAAGGGCGACTGGTTGACAGACATCAAGAGGTCTACCAGAATCCCTTCCTCCTGTCCTCCTCCCCGGATGGAAGGCAACACTCTGGCCAGCTCTTTCTGGAAAGTCTGCCTGTGTTGCTTGCATAGATCCTTGAACTCTTGGATCTTCCTCTTGATCTCAGGGAAGGTCTCAGCAATGGGATTCTTGGCTAGATCGTTGCTTTGCATCTTGATTTCATTGAGTTCCTCTAAGATCTTTTCAGCATCAAAGATCAATGCTAAGCTGATCTCACGGACCATCTTAGCTGCTCTGGTGTCTAACTTGCTCAGTGGGTAGAGCCCAACCTGCAAAGGCATAATCTTCTGTCCACGTGCTCTTAATATTTTTGGCAAAGTTTCATAAACTTTCATGGCATCTTGGAAAGTCGCTGGATTTTTGTCCAAAGAAAAGTCTCCATGGAACTTGCACCTGAACTTCAGAGCATTCTCTTTCTCCTCCTCAGTCAGTTCGACCTCTGCTTCTCCTCCGATAGATATTGCCTTTGTGAGGGTAGCCTGGAGACTTCCTTCTATATTTTCTACCATCTCCGTTGAACAGACTTCTTGGTCAAACACAAAGAAAGCCTGGGCTCCATAGAGGATGGCAGTGACCACATGGGTGGCTGTGCCCTGCTCAAAGACGGCCGGGTAAGAGACATTCTGTCTTCCTAGGTAGTTCATTGTCAGCTGTTCATACCTGGTGGTGGTTTTGTACTGAATGGTGACTCTGGCCTGTTTCTTGGACTTCTTGGTGTCATGGAGATACTTGGCTGACCCCCCCACTTTAATCAGCCCCCCCAGGAAGCTGGCCTTGAGAGATGCTGAGATGTCCAGGGCGGAGGCCTTGTCCTCAAGGCTGTCAGATGCAATGATTTCAGATTCAGTTTTGGGCTGAAGGTTGACGTCCAGGTCCTTCTGAAGAGAGCTACAATCCCAAAGGGTGAACCCTGCATGGAATAGGAAACAACATGAAGGTAAATGTGAAACCTGACCTCCGAAAGACTTGCAGTTGGACAGAGAAGCCCCAGAGAATTCAGACAAAAGATCATCATTTCTCCCAGAGGATAACCTCATCTGTTCTGTCCAGCAATCACCCCAGGAACCTCTTGCCAGTTTTGCAAAATACTGCAAAAAACCCCGAAAGGCTTTTGATTGAGTAGAGAGGTTTTCGTCATTTTGCACAGCATTTCAGTGACTTTGGTGTGGAAATCCACCCCGTATTTGCTAGACAGGGCCAGCCCTGCTGCGCATTAGGCCAAGGGCTGGATACACATCCCCAAGCAGAAGACCCTACTCAGCTACCTGGGATTAACAGGCCGCATGTTCAGGATGCCAGTTCTCAAGTGTCCCTGGGCTAAGCCTGCGCATTGATGGCAGTGCCTGTCTCCCTCCCTCCCAGGTTCCCTGCCACCCCTCAGCCTCTCCTCCGGCTCCTACCTGGGATGAGGGCATCCTTGCGACAGTCGTAAAGCATCCCCAGCTGGAAGGGGCGGCCCAGGGCTGGAATCTCAATGGCGTCCTCTGCCAGGGCCATGCCTGGCTCCCGTGTGTTGTTGACACGTCTGGAAGAATGAGATTATAAGAGAAGAAAGAGGTGAGAAGACCAACAACGGAAGGGAAAACATTACCTATTAGAGAGAAGGAGAAAGAAAAAGGAGGAGGGTTAAGAAACTATGAAAGGAGATGAAGAACGAAGAGAAATCAGGTCAACTAGAAGTATAAAACCTAGGTATAACTGACAAAATGGGAGAATGAACCGTCTGGGGGAGGCTGAGACTGAACGATGACTCTCTGAGGGGATGCAGGATGTGGGCACAAGCCACATTCCACCAACTGATGCTGCTCCGATTTCTGTGTTGGCTGAGGAAGACGATCTGACCAGCTGGAGGCAGTGCTGAAGCCTCCTGCAGGCCAACATTGGCAAGTCCTCCAGCAAAGGCAAACATTATGGGAAAGGAACAAAAAGATTACGCTTGCCACAGCATACAAGGAGAATTTATTTAAAATGTTTTAAATATGGTATAGTTGCTGGATTGAAGATAAATAGTAACTAAAAATCTCACTAAAAAACAGAAAGAGGAGTTGGAAGGAAAATTAGAGATACAGACGACAAATAAGGTGAAATATCTTGGGGAATGTGGGTTTGGTTAATAGCAAAATGTTCATCTATAAAAGGAGATAATTATGATAAATTATTAATACAAATACAAAAAGATTTGGATAATTTGGGGAAACTAGAACTGTCATTGATAAAAATGAGTATTCTGCCCAAATTATTATTCCTTTTTCAAGCAATTCCAATAAAATTAAGAAAAAAGTTTTTTGAAGAACTAAATAAGAAAATGACAAAGTTTATTTGGCAAGGGAAAAAGGCGCAAATAAAATTGAAACTTTTGCAGGATAGTAGAAACAAGGGAGGTTTTGGACTCCCAGATTGACCAGGCCAGTCTTAACATGGATTAAGGATTGGGTAAATCTAAAAACTAAACGAGTATTAACAATAGAGGGGCACACTCTGCAGATTGGTTGGCCTGCCTTTATATGGGATGGGAAAAATACATTCCATTCATAGTTCCAGAGGCACAAAGTTTGGAGAAAATTTTATAGGGTTGATCAAAGCAATATATACTACCCAATCGGCAAAGATAATATTGATCAGTGAATTGACTGAAAATTTAATATATTTAAAGGAGTAACACAGGGATGCCCATTATTGCCACTATTGTATATTTTAGCAGCAAATTAGCTGCTCAATTTTAACACAAATTAGGCAAAATCAGGAAATTAAAGCTCTAAGAATCAAAAAAGAATATAAAATACAAGCCTTTGCAAATGACATGGTGTTTATCATAGAAGATCCTCTTGAAACAGGAAATATATTACTACAAGAAATAGAGAAATATTGTATAGTTGCTGGATTGAAGATAAATAAAGATAAAACAGATATTAACTAAAAATTTCACTAAAAAACAAAGAGGATTTGGACGGAAAATTAGAGATACAGACGACAAAAAAGGTGAAATATCTTGGGGTTTGGTTAACAGCAAAATGTTCATCTACAAAAGGAGATAATTATGATAAATTATTAATACAAATACAAAAAGATTTGGATAATTGGGAGAAACTACAACTGTCATTGATAGGTCTGCTGCCTCCGCCTAGTTCCATTCATTTTGCTGCTGCCAGCGCTGCCCCCCGTAGAAGTACCGTACTTTGGGAGGGCTTGGGGGGTGCTCCACGGCCCCGCTACTGCCACAGTACCTCCGCCGCGTTGCCGCTGCCCTGTTTCCTTTTATTTTCTGCCGCTGCCACCACAGGCGCCAGTTGCGAGAGGAGGGGGGGAGAATCCCATCCCTGGGTGTGTGTATGTGTGTGTTTCAGGTGGGCTTCCTAGCTTTAGAAGGAGAGAGGGAAGGGACAGAAAGAGAGAGAGAGAAAGAGGGAGAGAGGGAGGGGGGAGAGAGAAAGAGAGGGAAAGAATGGGGAGAGAGAAAGAAAGTGAGAGAAAGAAGGAGGATACAAGAAAGAAAAGAAAGAAGGGAAAGAAAAAGGGAGAGAGAAAGGAAGTGAAAGAAAGAAGGGGGTGGAAGGAAGGGGCAGAAAGGAAGAGAAAGGAAGGGAGAAAGAAAAAAAGAGAGAGAGAGAGAGAGGAGAAAGTAAATGAGATATATTATGGATAGATAGATAAATACATGGAAGGAGGGAGGGAGAGAGAAAAAAAGGAGAGGAAGGACATAAACTCTGGCTTCAGAAGACGTTGGAGCAGCACAGCAATCTAGGGCTGGTTTGCAAGGGATTTCGGAGGTCATCTAGTCCAGCCCTCTGCTCCAGCAGGAGATCCTTATAGAATCAAAGAATAGCAGGGTGAGAAGGGTATGTGTGTGTATGTGTGTGTGTGGGGGGGGGGGGCTGTCAAAACACCAAAAACAGGCCAAGTAGCTCTGTGGAGGTCAGTCGTAAATTAGAACACTTGCTAAGCAATTGGCCACTAAGCGAGCACCTGGTCATTAAGCGAGGACCACTTAAATTTGGGTTGCCAGCCACATGGCCACCTGCCCAGGCCTTGCCTGGACCTCCCCAAGCCTTGGAAACTGGCAAAAAGCACTTGCTAAGCAATTGGCCATTAAGCAAGGACCTGGTCATTAAGTGAGGACCACTTAAATTTGGGTTGCCAGCCACATGGCCACGCCCACCCCAGTCACATGACCACATAGACATGCCCAATCAGCTAGCCACTCCCACCCCAGCCACACCCACAAATTAGGCCACGCCCATAGAACCGGTTGTTAAGAAAGCTGAATCCCACCCCTGCCTATTTCCACATGTGGTGGACATGCCCTCAAGCTAAAAATGATTGGTTTAAAATTAGGAAATGGCGGGAGGAAATTACAAAACAGAGAATTGAATGGAGACCAGAGACATTCTCCATTGGGTATATTGAGAGATAAAATAAGTCAGAAATTCCAATATAATCTATTACATATAATAACTGCAGCAAGAATAGCCTTTGCCCAGAATTGGGAAACTGACAGCATTCCCTCCGATATTATGATAATAAAAAAGGTTTTAGATTGTGCAGAAATGGATAGGCTTCCAATGGAAATGGAGAGAGAAAAGACAGAGTACTCCAAATTGGGAATTTATGGTATAATTGTCTGCAAGGTAGACACAACATAGAGAGATGAAATGAAAGCTTATGGTGTGATGAAATAATGTGGTATGAATAGGCATAACTTGGTATACTTATATATAAATATGGAAATAACTACGTGAATATATGAAAAGATGACATAAATCAAATGTAAAACAATTGTAATAATATTTAGTAATATTCTACATACTTAAGAGTGTGTCAAAGGGAGTGAACACAACTACAAATATGCTGCAATGAAAGGAAATATGTTTTAATAATTTTTAATTGTAGAATTTGTTTAATAACATTTTTAAGAATTAAAAAAAACATACAAAGAACGGTTGCTGGAACTGGGTATGTCTAGTCTGAGGAAAAGAAGGACTAGGGGAGACCTGGTAGCAGTCTTCCAATATCTCAGGGGCTGCCAGAAAGAAGAGGAAGCCAACCTATTCTCCAAAGCAGGAGAAGGCAAGACAAGGAACAAGGGATGGAAACTGATCAAGGAGAGAAGCAACCTGGAAGGAAGGAGAAACTTCCTAACAGGGAGGACAAGGAACCAGTGGAACAGCCAACCACTAGAGGTTGTGGGTGCTCCAACACTGGAGGTTGTTTAAAAAGAGATTGGAAAGACAGTTGTTTGAAAGGGACTAGCAGGAGATGGGACTAGATTAAGACAAAGTCTGATCCTCCACCTTCCACCCTCCTCAGGAGGGCCAGAATATGGCATCTCAACGGAAAACCTTCCTGGAGGGGAGAGAGAGAGAGCTGCGATTGAGGGGGAGGTGGGTAGGACGAAGGTGTCCCCTCCCTCCACTCAATTGCAGCTCTTTCTTTCTTTGGCTGCCTGGACAGAACTCAGCAGAAAAGGAGCAATCCGCCCCTCCCCAAATTACCTGGAATCTCTGCCCCCTCCCCTCCCCCCAACAACCCAGGTGCTTCTCTGCCACACTTGCTGCACACCTGGCTTGCTTTCCCCCCTGGGCTTGCTCTCCCCCAATGCCCAGGAGGAGCCCTGCTCTCGCCCCACTCCACTCCGCTGCCCCATGAAATGACAATTGGGGATGGGGGTCTCATTGCTTCTGGAGGGGGCTCACCTGGTTGGAAAGAATTGGGAATCCCCGCTGGTAGGTGGATCTGCTTCCCTGCTGGATCTCTTTTAAGGAAGGCCTGGTCTTCTGCTTTGTCTTCGGTGCCTTCAGAAAACCAAAGTTGAAAGACTAAGAAGAAAACGACTTTCCTCTCCTCTTTTGGAGCTGACTTTCTATTTAGTCAGATTTACGATAAATCAGTTGACTTTGCAGGAAACGAAACAGGAAATGTGTTTGAGCAATGAGTTACACGACCGTCCAGCAGAGGGAAGCAAAGACCTTCTCTTGGCCCTTCACTCCTCTGTGTTCCCAAACTTTAAGATTTGTGGACTTCAACTCTCAGAAGTCCATAGCGTGCTATACTACTTGAGGAATTCTGGGAGTTGAAGTTCACAAGTCTTATAGTTGCCGAGTTTGGAGACCCCCTTGCTCTATAGAGCTTCTCCTACTCCTTGAGAGTTTCTTCCCCCAGAACCTGCGTTCCTGAAATTTGCACCTCTTTTCCAAGAGGGAGAAGAGTTGGGGTCTTCTGGAAGAAGGCGGCTCTTCCTCCCCCCAATGCCCCCCTATTTTCTCTTCTTCAGGTCAGACACCCTCCCCTCTCTCCATCCCATGGTTATCCCTCTGGGCTCCCCAATTGGTCTGAGGGGAGGGGTCCAGAGGTGGACCTCGGACTTGGAGGGTCTCTCCGAGACAACTGAGATTTGCAGGTTCCGATAATACTGTCAGAAATAGCCCTGATTTTAAAATGGTTGGAAAAAAATGACAAAACAGCATGTAGACTTGAAACAGAGATATTTGTATTGGATATCTTGCCTGAAGGCTGCAGTAAAGAATGGACATATTTGATTGTTAATATTATGACAGCATCTAGAATAGTATTTACGCAAAACTGGAAAAATGAAAAAGCTCCTATAGAGGAGGAAGTGATAAAGAAAATAATGGAAGGTGCAGAAATGAGTAGATTGACATTTGCCATTAGAGAGCAAGAAGAAAAAGAATATTATAAAATACGGGCTCTATTTTATTCATGGTTACATAAGAAAATAGGGAAATACAGTATAATATAATAGAAATATAATATAACAGTTATGATAAAATAATACAAAGATATGTTGTAAGTGGTTATTATAATATGATATCTTATGCTTGATTACATGGAAATGAATGATATTGTAAATTAGGTTTTATAGTAGTTGAATTCTGCTTGAAAAAATTGAGATAAATTGGTAATAACAGTCTGATAATGATTTGATAACAATATGACATTAAATGGATTGTAGTTATATATGATATGAATTGTAACTTTAAAATAGGATGGAATGACTCTTGATATTGTGCACAAGAGATATGTAATAATCAACACACTTATAATGAAAAGAAGATTTTATTCAATATTGTATGTTTAGTATTTGTTTATGTTTCTTGTTTAAAATTTTTAAAAATGTTCAAAAATATAGTACTGATTTTCAGGAATGTCTGCAGGAAAAACTTGACCCCAAAGGGAAAGGCGGAGAAGAAGCATGTGGTGTTGAGGACACTAAGGAGATGAGAAGGACCCAGCAGGAGCCCGATTTCCACCAAGAAGGACCCAGTGTGAAAAGGTTTCGAGGAGATCCTGCACTCCGACTTGCCCCTCGAGTATATATTCTACTCCTTCCATGTCCCCCTCCTCCAGGAAGTCAGGGCAATGTCCCCCTTCTCTTCTGACTTGTGACTGCATCATTGTCTGGAATCAATTCGGCCGAGTGAACCAAACTCTCCAATTTCCCCCGACCATCCCAGAAAAAAGACAGCCTCTTTTGCAAGAAAGGAGGAGCTCCTTTGGTTGAAAGAGAAATTTGCTCTCTCCAATGAGTCCACGTTGGCCAACGGAAGGTGGTGTAGAGCAGTACAGAAACAGCCTTGCAAATACGAAGTGGCAGCTGTTAAGAAAACACGAATTCAACGGGAAGGGGTGAGAAAGAACCTCAGGGTTGTCCTGACTTGATGCTCTTTGGTGCCAGAGGGAGCGAAAGAGAGACGCTTTCAAGGTTCTTCTACTATAATCCATATCAGGAAACTTGGCTTCTAATTTTTCTTCTGTTGGTGGATTCCCAGCCTGATATACCTTAAAGGATTGACAGATGGGAAACCCCCAAAAGCCTCTGCTTCCCAAGGGACATGGTTTCAGGATGGGAGAGAATTAGCCTATGGGGCCAGTTGATGCAGGGGGGGGGGGGCTGGATTTTCACATTTGCTTGAAGTCTCGTCATCGGAGGGGAGAAACAGATTTCTCTCAGAGAAGGAATTGGCTCCGGGAGACTCAGTCATGGATCTCTGACTCGGGTTCTTCAGAGGTCAGTTGACGAGGGCTGGATTGGAACACAGAACAGAAGGGCTCGACGTTCCGACTGACAAATTCAACTAAAGCAAACACAGTCGAGACGATCCAATCTCTTAACGCAAAACTTTATTGAGTACATCAATAAAGATGACGGCAAAACCAGATCTAGCTAATTCCCACCCAGAGCCACATAGCTGAAGTTCAGGTTCTGCCTCCCCCTATTGGACCAGGTCCCGTTGTCCAATGGAGTCTTCTGGTATTGTTATGAGACAGTCTGGGAAACACCTGATCAAGTGTCCTTGGTTCTCATGGCTGGCATCTTGATGTCCCAAACCTTTCTATTTCCCCCTTCCCTGCCCTCCATAATTCGTTGGCAAGCAGAAAAGTGATAATAGTTGCAATGGCAAAAAAAGCCTTTGGAAGCTTGAGTTTGGCAGAGTTGCCCCCTTGGGAGCAGAAGAGGCTGAATTAGAGAGACTTTCCGGTCTCTGATGGAAAGGGAAACAATCAGAAGTTGCGTTTTTACTTGGAGTTCATCATGTCTTCCGTGTAACAAGGAGCATCGCTGTTTGTTTCCACCAGAGCATCAATCATGGCCATCAGTTCGGCCACCTGAGCCTCTCGTTCTGCTCCTTCAGCCTTGTTGTTGAAAGCCAGGCAGCGGTTCCCACATTCAGCAATATATTTCTTCACTTTTTTATCTCTGGAAGATATGAAATTTTCTATAGATTGACCTTTCAGGCTATCTTTGAAGGTGAACAATATGATCATGTAATCCTTGGCTTGAAGGCCAAAAATCTTTTTAATCTGTTGAGCCACATCCATCTCCTGGAAGGAACAAGAAGGATCCATGACGTGCAGAATGACGTGGGGACCCGGGGAACAAAACTTGATGCACCTTCTCACTTCTGCAGCAGTAGCTGGACGATAGTAATGGAAAAAGCCAGGCGTATCAACGACCACAACCTTCCTGCCCTTCAGCTGCGCCGCCTCCTTTTGGCATGCTTCTGTTACTGACCAAAATGGCCCCTGAAGCTGAAAGACTTTCCTTCCCAGGATTGTGTCTCCCGTCGCACTTTTCCCATTTCTGCTTCCGCCCACCAAGACGATCCTCCGTTCAGGCACTGCAACCCAAAGGGGAGAGGAGAGAAAAAGGGGACTGGTCAGCAGCATACAGCCATCGTAGCCTGTCCCTCCACCCAGGAGAGTAACTTCTACCCCTTCCACCCACCCACCCACCCTCAGGGGCCAAGACTTTACCTTGGATGCTTCCAGCCATTTCCAGACACGTCGCACAGCACAAAACCCGAGATTTCTGCATGAAAAGCGAAACAGAGTCAGCCAAAGGAGAGCTGCCTTGCCGATAACTCCTTTCCCTCAGAAGACACAGGGAGGAATTGGAGGGGGGTTAAAAAAGGGCTACCCCCTCCTCACTGCCCTTGAGGCTGACCCCACTGATCCAGAAATGGTGGGGGTTGATGTCCAAAGTGGCTGGCAGCTCCCCACAGCCGGCTCTGTGCTTGAAGACACTCTGTTCTCTGGGGCTTTAGCTGCTCCTGCTGCAGCTCCAGATTGTCTCCAAGGGCCACCCCAGATTGTCTTCCTCTAGCCCTGCCTACCCACTCCTTGGCCTCCCAGCTGCTCCTCCAGGGTGGTCTGAATTGAATCCTTCCTGGGGGGGGGGAGGCTTCTTTAGTGGGGTCTCTTTCCTGCATCCCCTGCAACCCTGGGCAAGCAGCCTCTGCTTAGAAGGCCAATTTGTACCCGTAGCCTCCTGCACCCACCCTGAATTCTGCCCCTTGGAACCTTCCCAGCCCCATGGCTCCCCTCCCTGAATGGGGAAGGCCGCCTCAATCTCTGGTAAACCTGTGGAACTTTGGGCTTCCCCACCGGCTGATTTAAGGATGGAGGACATTGTTATTTCTTCTGTCTGAGTTCCATACTCCAATTCGGAAGACGCTCCAGAGCAGAGAGCTTTCAAAGAATCCTCTTCCTGAAGGGAGGGGCAAAATAACCCCCCTGCCCCTATGTCTCCCTCCCCCCCCCACATGCCTTCTCCCTGCTTTGTGTAAGAGGCTGTCCAGCTCCCCCTTCTCCCCTTTGTCTCTCTAGCCAGTGAGCCCCAAGTAAGGCTCTGTTGGGGTTTCTCCTCTGGGGATGCTCAGCTGGACATCCCAGTGTGGGAGTGTGTCGGCTGGCCCAAGCCATCTCTTCCACAATTGAGGCTTTCTGAAACAGACACTCAGGGAGGCCCCAAAAGACAACATTGCCAGACCCAAGCAGCTCAGACTCTTCTCCACCCCCAATGGAGCTCCCTGGGATCAGAACTGGCCCCCTCCACCAGCTCCCCCCTGAGTGGTGCTCCTGCTCAGCCCTGTTCCCATCTATGACATCCCTCAGGATGGACTACATGCAAGTAGTAGCTCCCTTCATTCTCCAAAATGGCATCCTGGGCTCATAGACCTGCCTTTCCTGCTCATCACCCACGGCCTTATGTGTCATGGCTGACTCACTTTGCAAACCTTCCTCGCAACCAGAACAAGCAGGGATTCTGGGAGTCTCTCTGCTGACCCAGATTTCAAGAAGCTTTAGACCCCGGAATTGGGGGAGGGGAAGAGTTTCCCAAGGAGGAACCCTACAGGAGGTGTCAGACTATTCTACTCCCCACCCCCTCCTCCTCCCTCTTCCAAAGAAGGTGTCAAGTTACCTTAGCAGGCCTCCCCGTAGGACAGATGCAAGTGATCACCTCGCTCCATTGACCTAGCCCGACTGGAGTCACAGCTGCACATCGGAATTGGTACTGAAGATGTAGCTGGACATCTTCCAGGGTGAATTGATCCTTATGGCCTTCTTGTTGCAGACTTTTCCAATTTTCCTCTCCCACAATCCGATATTCCACCTGGTACCTGGAGGCGGAAGGCTTCCCGATGGCTACCGGATCAATACTGATCTGGAAACTATTTGGGAGCATTTGCTCAACCTTAGGAGGGGGAGGTCTTCTAAGAGTAGCTTTCAGCTCCTGACGTTCCTTGAGGACCTCCAGGGTCAAGGTTAAACTTTTGGTTTCCAGCATCCTTAATGCATCAAAAAAATCCTTCATGCTCTCATTGCTCATTTTCCAGCACATTTCAGAAGCAGCATTACGGCTTCCTCTGTTTTCTCGGTGAAAAAAGAGGGCTGAATAGTTGAACGTGAAGTGCTGAGGGATTCCCGACTCGTCCTGAACACACGGCAGGTCAGCCTCTTTGAGGGCCTCCAGGACAGGTGGGGTTCCCCCATCTGCAAAGGTGATCAGGAGTTGGATGTTATCCTTCACGTCTTTTCCCAATATGGAGAGCATGGAATCAAAGACGCGTTTCTGGGCGTGAGTTGAATGGGCAAGGAAGACCTGGGCCACTAAGCAGATGGCATCCACGTTGTCAATGCCCCCTGGGGTGGAGAAAAAGTCCAGGAGCTGCTTCTCCACCAGTTTGTCTTGCTCTGCGTCTCTCGTGCCTCCAAATCCTGGCGTGTCAATGATGGTGAGAGAATAAGGAATTTGGAAACCCTTCTGATGGTTCACCACGTAGGCTGTGACTTCAGACGTCCTGCTTCCAGCTTCGCTTCTCTGGGTGGTTTCATGAATGAGTTTGAATCTGAAATTATCTTCCCACTGGACACCCAGGATGTAATTGATCATCCCGTTGATCAGAGTGGTTTTCCCACATCCTGTTGCTCCCATCACTAGGATGACTTTGTTGGGCACTTCTGGGTTCTCCTTTCCAAGCTGGTACACGAGACAGGAGGTGGAAGCATCTGAGGGGACTTTCTTCAGAGGAAGGGCAAAGAGTAATGGCTGTCTGACCTCCATCAGGGAGCTTTCCTGAAGGAATTGGCGAGCTACATTATCTGCACTTTTTTCCTCCATTGATGTGGAGACCTGCAACTCCTCGCTGGGGCCACCCAGAGCTCCATTATCACACATGGCCAACACCCGTATTCTGTATGCTGTCTGGGGCTTCAGGCCATCAATGGGATAAAACTCTGTTTTTCTCCCAGTCCTTTTTTCACTCCACTGGTCCTTCCCAACTCCAGCCTCCACCGTTCTGTACTCCACCTTGTATTCCTTGACCACAACTCCAGAGGCCACGATACTGGGGCTCATCCAGGCCACTGAGATGACAGAAGATCCCGCAGTGACTGTTCTTAATTTCTCTGGAGGGCTAGTGGGAAGGGTCTTTATGAGTGGGCTCAGGTCACTCCTTTTACTAAATCCAAGCTTGCAATGAGCAGCATACTGGAACTGGTACTCTGTGTTTGGAAGAAGATCCTTCAGCTGGAACGACTCCCTGGTGTCTTCTGTCCTCATGGTCTTCCAATTTTCTTCCCCTGAAATCTTGTACTCTACCAGATACCCGGAGACGGTAGCCCTCCCATGTTCAGCTGGCTGAAACTTCAGTTGAATGCTATCGTGTCTCACTTCACTGATCAGGAAAGGAAGAGGTTTTGAAGGCAACTCAAAGTTCTTGCTGACCAGCTCTCCATCTTCATAAAGGTATATTGAGGCTCCTGGGTTATCCACATCTGGGAGTGAGGCCACAAGAAAGCAGATCTTTTCTTTTGATTGGTTGATACTGAAAAAGTCTTGGATGGATTTAGCAGCTTGGCGAGCATTGCGGGTCATCTCCTTGTCCTCAAACCAGGCCATGGATTTCTTCACCCCAGGAAGGGACCTTGTTGACTTCACTGATTCTGGCAAGAATTGTTCCTGAAGCCAGTCCTGTAAACTCAACAGAAATGGCTCTTCTTCATGTAAAGAAGTGAATACAAAGGAGACCACGTATAAATTCTGGGGGTCCAGAACTATTTCTTCCATCCTGTTTTGGGAAGAGATAACTTGTATTTCACTTAGAATAGCCAGATAAGATTTGACAAAGTTAATTTCTCTTTTCTTGGTGTCCAGAAATTCATGGAGTCTTTGTCTGTTGAAGGGTGACTGGTTGATGGACATTAAGATGTCCACTAGGGTCCGTTCCTCCTGTCCTCCTCCCCGGATAGAAGGCAACACTCTAGCCAGCTCTTTCTGGAAAGTCTGCCTGTGTTGCTTGCACAGATCCTTGAATTGCTGGATCTTCTTCTTGATTTCAGGGAAGGTCTCAGCAATGGGATTGTTGGTTAGATCGTTGCTTTGCATCTGGATTTCGTTGAGTTCCTCCAAGATCTTTTCAGCATCAAAGATCAATGCTAGGCTGATCTCACGGACCATCTTTGCTGCTCTGGTATCCAGCTTGGTCAGTGGGTAGAGCCAGACCTGCACAGGCACAGCCTTCTCTCCATCCTCCCCTAACAATTTTGGTAGAGTTTCATAAACTTTAATCGCATCTTGGAAAGTGACTGGATTTCTCTCCAGAGAAAAATCTCCGTGGAACTTGCATCTGAACTTCAGAGCATTCTCTTTCTCCTCATCATTTAGTTTTATTTCTGCTTTTCCTCCAATAGATATCTCCTTCGTGAACGTAGCCTGGAGTTTTCCTTCAATATTTTTTACCATCTCCGTTGAAGAAACTTCTCGGTCAAAGACAAAAAATGCCTGGGCTCCATAGAGGATGGCAGTGACCACGTGGGTGGCTGTGCCATGCTCAAAGACGGCTGGGTAAGAGACATTCTGGATTCCCAGGTGGCTCATTGTCAGCTGTTCATACTTGGTGGTGGTTTTGTACTGAACGGTGACTCTGGCCTGTTGCTTGGACTTCTTGGTGTCATGAAGATACTTGGCCGACCCACCCACTTTAATCATGCCCCCCAGGAAGCTGGCCTTGAGAGATGCTGAGATGTCCAGGGCGGAGGCCTTGTCATCAATGCTGTCGGAAGCAATGATTTCAGATTCAGTTTTGGGCTGAGACTTGATGGTTAGGTCTTTCTGAAGAGAGTTGTAATCCCAAAGGGTGATGCCTGCATGGAACAGAAGAAGACAGGCAGGTAAATGTGAAATCAGACCTCCAAAAGATCAGTCACTGACTAGAGAAGCTCCAGAGAGTTGGGGAAATAGAGACATAATTTCCCCTGGATGATTTTCCCTCATTTGTTCTGTCTAGCCACCACCAGGGAAGCTTCCTGCCTGTTTGTCAAAATACCAGTAAATCCAAAAGCTTTTGACTGAATAGAGAGGAATGGGAATTGCTAGACACGTCTTGCTCTCACAGCCTATCTATCTCCAACTCTCTGGAGAAGCCACATCTTTCACCAGGACTTCAGAGGCTTCTTCTCTGTTCAGACCTCCTCACCCCACCCCTCGCACATCCTTTCCTGGGAAACGCACCAGAATCACAACCTTCAGTTCACCATCCAACTCCTTTTTTTAAACTCTTTCCCAAGCCATTTCAGTGACATGGTTTTGGGTGAGAAATACATTTCCAGGCTACTCATAGAACTGCTATTAGCGGCTGGGTGCCCAGGAGCCCCGCTCTGTAGTGTCCATAGGCCGAGCCTGTGCATTGTTGGCAGTGCCACTCCAGTGGTAGGATTCAGCTGGTTTTCCCTGTTAAAGAGAACCGGCAGCTAACTTTCTGAGCAGTTCGACGAACCGGCTGTTGGAAGAAATCTCCTTCCAACAGCCTTTTCTTTTTCCCACCTTACAGGGTTATTCCTGTCAGGAAGGCAAGAAGGAGGCCTTCTGGTGTGCCTTCATTTGTTGTTTCTAGCCTAATCCTTATCTTTATTATTGTCCTACTTACGCCTTTTACGAAACTGCCTCTGGGTTAAGCCTTGTCACATTGTAACATCCGTTAATGGTTCTTGGCAGTATGCCCAGACTTTCTATAGCCTGAGTGGCTTCTCTGGAGTTTTTCCCCCCCTTTGGTGGTACTTTTACTCCAGGGCTTGGGAGGAGGGACTGGTTGGATTAAGAGCTATTTACATATAGTTTGGCATAGCCATAGAAGAAATGGCTGAGAGGCAAGCTTGGCCTTCTGTCTGATTTTTTTTTACTGCCTTTCTGGGGGGCATGTGACCTTCCCTTAAATCTGGATGGTTTCCTTAGGATATCTTGTGAGGTGAGTGAGACCAGCTGGTATCTAAGGATTGCTTCTCCTGGGTGGGAAAGGGTGCTTTGTCAGTTCACTGAGCACAGGAGTCTCTTATCAATAGAGATTCTTCAATCATCCAGGTCATGGCTGTCCCAAAGGTGCTTTTTTCAAGAGGCAACTGGACTTTCTGGCTTTCCGGAAAGTCCAGTTGCCTCTTGAAAAAACACCTTTGGGACAGGAGTCTCTTGCATTGCTTCGGAGTGGCCAAGGCACATGGTTGCTCTCCGATAGTAAATGGATCCTCCTTCCAATTCATTTTAGTTTTCCCTCCTGATAATAAGGCTTAGTAACATGACACCAATTATAGAAAGTTAGCATTCAATCCTCTCCTAGAAGAATAAACTATTTTGAGAAATATTAAAAAGGATGAGAAATGGAGAAACGTGTTTCGGATGAGAAATTGAGAAACGTGTTTTCTTAGAGGGAGAAAGCAGCACCCACCTTCCTCAATAGCCCCCAGCAGTTGCCAGCACTTAAGAGATAAAGAGATAGATAACTCTATTCATAAGCAAAAATTCCCTTCAGCGAGGTCTGGACAAAGGCAGAGAGTGGGATTAGCCCTCACTCAAGATCCAAAGCAGGAGGAAAGACATTAAGATACAGTAGGAATTGCCCAACACCCTTTCAAGGACACAAGCCTCTTCCTTACATCATCTCAGAGAGTCTCAACTTTAATCACACTCCTCAGACAACCTACAGAGCCAGCTACATGGCCCCAGGGGAGTCAGACAACAGACAATAGAATACATGTTCTTGCACAGGAACAGGAAGCTCAAGTACAAAGCCCAAGAGAAAGTCTAAAAACCCCTCACTCTCAACTCCATGTGGTCAGCTGCAGCAGAACCCCTGTGGTTCTGGTTCATCATTCAACCATCTTTCCAATCAAGCTTCCATGTTTCCAGGGTCTTCCTCCCAGCTTGAGAACCGAACCAGACAGATTATTTCTCCCAACACAGGCCTGAAGTTTATTTCAATATCTGTGGCATGTACTGATTTTATTGTGATCCTGACAAGCTTGGGAGGGCAGAGACTTGAACCTGGTTCCCCTTAGATACTTCGTTAATTCGTCTCTTTAGCTCGGCATTTGTAGCCCAAGTATGCCCACCACTTTCTGGAGAGATTAAATCACCCCTCCGCTAAAGGGTTTCACTTTATGGGCAAGAGTTGGCTGCTTGATAGTTATCACTGCATTTTTCACTATTTTCATTCCTCAAGGTGCTCTGGCACCTTGCCTGATTTGTAACTCCGGCTTGCAGGCCTTGCTAATCTAATGATTGGTATTTAGGGCAGCTTTTTACAAGCCAAGAAGCTTTTTGTATTTTTGTACAGGTCATCCTTGACTTACAACAGTTCATTTAGTGACCATTCAAAGTTACAATGGCACTGAGAAAAGCGATATGACCATTTTTCACACTTACGACCGTTGCCGCATCCCCACAGTCACGAGAGGCTGGGCGAGGCGAAGCGCCCCTCGATGTGAGTGATGTCGAGTTGGCCACGCCTACCCAGTCAAATGACCACCCAGCCATGACCACCCAGCCGGTCATTAGGGCAGAGAACCAGTTGTTCACTTATTTGAATCCCACCAATGCCCCTCTCCCTCCAGGGATTGGGTGGGGTCCATCAGCCTCTCCTCCGGCTCCTACCTGGGATGAGGGCATCCTTGCGGCAGTCATACAGCATGCCCAGCTGGAAGGGGCGACCTAGAGCTGGGGTCTCAATGGCGTCGTCGGCCTGGGCCATGCTCGGCTCCTGCATGTGGTTGTCGTTTCCAGCGCCCTGCAAGAGAGAGAAGAACCATCTGGAGGAGGCAGAGTAGCGAGTTCCTGGTGAGCATCGCACCCCTTGAGTCCACTCAAGTTCTGCCATAGAAGAGGGGTGTCAAACTCGGGGCCCATGGATTGGATGCATCACGCGTTCTCCATGCCCACCCCCGTTTTAGCGAAGGGGGGGGGAAGTTGCGATACATCACGTGACGACAACATGACAACGCCCTGCACAGGAGAACGGAGCTGGAAAGCAGGTCAGTGGGGTGGGGAGGGAATGGGGATTTTGCAGGATCCTTCCCCTGCCATGCCCACCAAGCCATGCCCACAGAGCCAGTAGTAAAAAAATGTGAATCCCACCACTGATTTCATTTCCAGGCATCAACCCTCTGCCATTCTCCCTCCCCCTCCACACACACACACATGGAGGGCAAAGTTTGATTCTTCTGGGAGGACCAAAATTTAGAATCTCAGTGGAAAAGAAGGTATTTTGGGGGGAGGGGTGGGGGAAGATGGGATTGAGGGAACTGAAATTTCCATCTCTCCCCTTGTTTGGCTGCCAGGAGAGAACTCAGCAGCCTTTCCAAAAGGAACAACGCCCCTCCCCAAATTCCTGGAATATCTCCCCCTCCCCGGGGGTGGGATGCAAATCTGTTAACTACCGAATCCGTGGGTGTGGCCAGGTGGGTGTGGCCTGGTGGTCATCTGACTGAGTGGGTGTGGTATCTTTCTTTTTGCCTGCTGGATGTCAGGGAAGTCCTCTGGGAGCAATAATGGGGCACGGTGGGGAGCACACCACCCTCCACACCCCATTTTTGCCTCCTGGGCCTCAGGGAAGCCTCCTTGGTGAAGCAGTAGAACAGCGAGGGGGGGAATCAGTTGTGCCGCGCGATTTAGATTAGTTAGAAAGCAAGAAATCTGATGATTCCCTGCTTTCTAGCTAATCTAAATCATGCAGCACAGCTGATTTTTGGAAAACAGCTGATGGGGTGTGTCTGAAAGGAAATACCTTGATCTTCATGAGCTACCGGTTTGCTCGAACCGGTTGAACCAGTATAATCCCACCCCTTCCCAATAGCACAGGTGCTTCCATGCCACATTCCCTGCTCTCTCTCTGTCTTTCAACTGCAGTTGCCTTTCCTAACAAAGAAGATGGGATCCTACTAAGCTCTTGCCTCCTTCCTCAATATATTCAATGTAGAGAAAAGTCAAGTTCTACACTTAGGCGAGAAAAACCCAAAGGACACATATAGACTGGGTGAAATCAGGCTCAATAGCAGGAACTGGGAGAGGGATCTTGGAGTCTTAGTGGACAACCAGCTAAATAGGAGCCAGCAGTGTGCAGCAGCAGCCAAAAAAGCTAATGCAATCCTAAGTTGTATTAACAGAGAGATACAATCAAGATCAAGGGAAGTACTAATACCACTCTATAAAGCCTTAGTAAGACCACACCTAGAGAACTGCATCCAGTTTTGGTCACCACACTATAAAAAAATATGTTGAGGCTCTAGAAAAAGTACAGAAAAGATCAACCAGGATGATGAGGGGACTGGAGGCTAAAACATATGAAGAACAGTTGCAGGAACTGGGCCTGGCTAATCTAGGGAAAAGAAGGACCAGGGGAGACAGGAAAGCATCTTCCAATATTTGAGGGGTTGCCCCAGAAAGGAGGAGGGGATCAAACTATTTCTAAAGCACCTGAAGGCCAGACAAAGAATAATGGATGGAAACTGAACAAGGAGAGATTCAACCTGGAAATAAGGAGAAACTTTCTGACAGTGAGAACAATTAACCAGTAGAACAGAAGTTGCCCTCAGAAGTTGTGGGAGTTTCATCACTTGAGACCTTCAAGAAGAGATTGAACTGCCATTTGTAAGAAATGATGTAGGGTCTCCCGCTTGGGTGGGGGGTTGGACTAGATGACTTATAAGGTCCCTTCCAACTCTGATTATCTGTTACCCTCCCCCCTGTCTTCCCTAACCTTAGCGTCTCCCACCCACCCATGAACGTCCCCCAGAAAGCATGGAACCCTCGCCCATGTCTCAAAGGAAGCAGCTCCTTCACCTGCTTTGCACCAGAGAAGCCCTCACCAAGTTCCACTCCGCCACCAACTTAGTGCTTCTAGGAGGGGGAGAGTCTCACCTGGTTGGAGGGATCTGCAATCCCACAGGGGACAGTGGATCTGCTGCTCTCCTTGGCTTCTTCTCTTCTGCTGGATCTCCTCGTCCTTGGAACCACTGGCAGACTTTATGATGGGAATCCAGTTTGTAAAATCCTTTGAAGCAGTCAGAGTTTCCTGCCACAAGATGGCATCTCATCTGGTCCTCCGGTTTTCCTATCCTAAAAAGGGTCCCTGAAACGGGGGGCCACTTTTCCTTCCCATCCTTTAAGGTCGTCTTCGAGGTCTGGGAGGCTGGGGAAGAGGAGGGGGGAAGCAGAGGGTCTTCCTCAAAGCAGGAAGCCCCTTACCTGCCCTACCCTCTGAGCCTGGCAAGAGGGAGCAGCTGCAGCTCACTTCCTCCAAAGGCTGGACCACCGCTCTGTCCGTCCGGTGCCAGGTTCAAGGCTCAGACTGGGAATTGTAAGGAAAGCCTCGTCTCCTGCTTTCTCTTCAGGGCGTTCAGAAAATGAAAGAGAAAAGCCCAAGGGGAGGGAACAAATAAAAACATTCACTTCCTCCTTTGAAGCAGATTCCTCTTAAATGAATCACCCTGAAGTCTCTTTCCTTTGCAAGAAGAGAAATAGGAAATGCCTTGGAGCAATGAGTTCCACAGCTACCCAGAAGAGAGGAGCAAAGGCCTCTCTTGGTCCGAGGCTCAGCTTGGGAATTGTAAGGAAAGCCTCCTCTTCTGCTTCCTCTTCAGGGCGTTCAGAAAACGAAAGAAGACGGACCAGGGGAAAAAAAACCACCTTTCACCTCCTCTTTTCAAACAGCCTTCCCATTTATTGATTTACATTTAAGTCTCTTTACTTTACAAGAAAAAAAACACACAGCAAATGTGTTTTTGAGCAATGAGTTCCACAACTATCCAGAAGACAGGAGCAAAGACCTCTCTTGGCCCTTCATGCCTCTAGGCAGGGGTTCCCAAACTCAGCAACCTTAAGACTTGTGGACTTCAACTCCCAGAATTCCTCAGGTAGCATGGTTGCCTGGGGAATTCTGGGAGGTTTTTTCTTTTTTGCCATAATTTTTATTTTGTTTTATTTTTACAACCAAATTATCCTTGTGTGAAGAGCGTGGTCCTGTAGTGCCTTAATTTTGTTACAAAGAGAACAATGTTCCTCTTATTTAATACAGTTGACGATCTTTTAACATTTGATATTTATACTTATCATTTGTTAATTTATCAATCTTAATTATTCAAGATTACAGTGTATTATTTTTTGTGTCAATCTCTATATTCTTAACCTCACTCCTTTTACTACCAGTTATAAATTAATAATCCTATTTGCACTGTTTACCAAATTTATAGTTGTAATCACAATTCACAAATCTATATGCAATTTTGCATGACTTATCCCTTTTAATTTCTAAATATGCCACTATTATAAAAAAAATCCCCTTTCTGATCACATTTAATTCCAATACACTAGTATTCATCATATTTACGTTTAGATTATGCAGTTCTAATATTTATTTTTATTAAATTATAGCCTTTCATTATCAATGTTATGTTTCACAAATATGATTTTTGTGTCAATCAAATTCCATGTGTCATTCCTTTACCTACAATAACATGTTAACTTTCTTATTTATTACATTGATCAGTTATATATCTTAACTAGTAGTACACATTTCTATAAGATCATACTCTCCTTTTCTTACCCATCATTCCTCAGGTAGCATGCTTGTCTGGAGAATTCTGGGAGTTGAAGTCCACAAGCCTTAAAAGTCCTGGAGTTTGGGGAAACCTGCGCTAGAGGAATGAAAGACCAAGAGAAGATCTTTGCTGCCCTCAGCTGGACCGCTGTGGAACTCGTTGCTCAAGCACGTTTCCTATTTCCTTGCAAAGTAAAGGTGAATAATGAAACAGGAAGTCGACTTCAAAAGAGGAGGGGAAAGTTGTTTTTATTTATTTATTAATTTATGTTGTCAAGCGATTATAAGATAACAGGCATAAGTATAAACATAGTTATGAATGTATGAAATGGATACATATAAGAAAAATAAAAAGAAACAATAGGACAGGGATGGTAGGTACATTGGTGTACTTATGCACGCCCCTTACAGACCTCTTAGGAAAGGGGTGAAGTCAATAGTAGATAGTTTAAGGTTAAATTTTGGAGGGTTTTGGGAAGAAACCAGAGTCAGGTAGTGTATTCTAGACATTGACCATTCTGTTGCTGAAGTCGTATTTCCTTCAATCAAGTTTGGTGCGGTTTACTTTAAGTTTGTATCTATTGTGTGCTCTTGTATTGTTATGGTTGAAGCTGAAGTATTGACAGGTAGGACATTGCAATATATAATTTTATGTACTATACTTAGATCGGATTGAAGGCGGCGTAGTTCTAAGTTTTCCAGGTCTAGAATTTCGAGTGGTGGCATAAGGTATTCTGCAACGAGTAGAGGAGTGGAGAACTCTTCTCGTGAAATATTTCTGGACTTTCTCAACTGTATTAATATCAGATACTTAATGTGAGTTCCAGACTGATGAGCTGTATTCAAGTATTGGTCTAGCAAATGTTTTGTATGCTTTAGTTAGTAGTGTGATATTACCAGAGAAAAAGTTACGCAGGAATAGGTTAACAACTCTTAATGCCTTTTTGGCTATGTAGTTACAGTGGGCTCTAGCACGTAGATCATTAGAGATGAGTACTCCAAGGTCCTTGACAGAGTTTGGATCATCAACAAAGTCTTGACTATTCAGCTTGTATTTTATTTTCTGATTTTTTTTTTTTTTGCCAAAATGTAAGACAGAGCATTTGTTTGTTGAGATTTGAAGTTCCCATTTGTTTGACCATTTTGATACATAGTCGAGGTGTTTTTGAAGGGTAGGAAGACGCGGAGGCTCCCAGCCCCAGAGGCGGAATCGGGGCTCTGAACTGAGGCGAGGACCTCCTTAATTCTCCTCCTTGAAAGACGCGTCAGGAACATCCTGAGGTAAATTCAAACAGCCCAGAGAAGAAAAAGGCGGGGGAAAAGGGAAACGCCCCTTTCCACCCGCAGAAACCAATCAGAGCGCAGATCCCCTCAGGCAGGAGCCCGCCTTCACTCACGAGGAACGAGCGAAAGCACCAATTGGAATCCTCCCTGCGTGAGCGTCATCGGTCTCTGGGCAGAATTCTAACTTCACCAGAAGGAGGGAGCGGAGATCCCTTCAGTCTTGGGAGGGCGGTTGCATCTCAAGGGGAGGGGGGGGGTCATGGCAGGCCCTGAGGGGACCCTCCACTTTCTTTGCTCTCTTCACCATTCTCTGCCAGGGATTCCCGCTTCTGCCCCCTCCTCTTATTTCTCCCCCATTCAGATCAACAACCGCCCTTCTTGGACTGACCTTCCATTTACGGTGGGTCAGAAAACCTTTCAGCGCCGGGGGTGAAACCGGCCCTCCGGCAGCCCCTTTGCCAGGAAGGGAGCCAAAGGCAGAAGCTGCGGGGAGGGCCGTGACCCCACGTGATTGGGGAAGGGGCATTCCCACCGTGTGTGTGTGGTGCCCCAGGGCTGGCCAGACCCTCCCCCCCTTTAGCCGCAGCCTCCCCAAACAATGAAAAGATTCCCCCTCTCACTTTTTCTGCTTCTCTCTGCGCTGAGCTATCTCCTCTCGCAGGTGAAGCCCAGGGAGATTCTGCCCGGAGACCGATGACGCTGCAGAAGCGGACGATTCTCATTGGTGCTTCCCCTCGTTCCTCGTGAGTGGGGGCGGGCTCCCGCCTGAGGGGATCTGCGCTCTGATTGGTTGCGGCGGGTGGAAAGGGAGCGTTTCCCTTTTTTCCCGCTTTTTCTTCTCTGGGGTGTTTGAATTTACCTCAGGATGTTCCTGACGCGTCTTTCAAGGAGGAGAATTAAGGAGATCCTCGCCTCAGTTCAGAGCCCCGATTCCGCCTCTGGGGCTGGGAGCCTCCGCGTCTTCCTCCCTTCTCTTTGGGGCGCTTGTCGGGCGGCATCCATGGGCTCTGCTGGGCTCCCCCTGATGCTGCTGATGGGGGCGCTGGGCCGGATCCCCGGAAGCGAAGGTGGGAAGGAGACCCGGCAAGGAGAAGGGATGGGAGAGGCCGTCAGGCCTCCTGGGGGGAGATCTCCTTCTTCACCAAATGCTCCAACTGGCACAACTCTTGATTGGATTAATGGGGGGCGGGGTCTGAGTGAGCCCCCTCCAAAGATGGTCCTAAAAAGTTCGAGTCCTGTTCAGAGTACTTTGCTAACAATATTTCTCTCTCGGAGGGATTGTTTTTAATAACTTAATTCTATAAAGCGGATGAACATTTACTTTGTTATTTGGAATTCAAAGCAGAGTTTAAAGCAAAGGACCTTTCAGGTGTGGATTGCTGTTGTTTTTCATAATAAGCCCATTTGCATCTGGGAACATTAAAGATCTTTGTGGAATAGCTAAAAAAAAAAGGCAGTGGCTTACAAAGGGAAAATTTTGAAGCAGAAAATGCTTTGTTTGAACCAGAAATGCAAATTCTGGATGAGAAAACATATTTCAGCAGGAAAATGGATGGAGCATTTTTAAATCATGGAAATTGAAAAGTTTCAATGTGGCATTTTATTGAAAAGATCTTCAACTCGTATCGATTACTTTAGTAGGGAACACAAACAGATTATCATGGCATGAATCAGTTTTATTGCCCCAACCCCAAATTAACCTTAAGGTTTAGATGTGCTGGCATACAGTATATAGTTTTTGTGGATCTAAGCAGCTGTCCCTTCAAGGAATGCTTCTGGGAAATGTCGTTTATGCGCTCATGGGAGATCTTCAGTTCCATGTAGGTCACATCTGTAATCCGGATTGTGACTGAAGGGACCGATTGGTTGGGAGGCGTTTCAGTCATTACTGCTTGGAGCCCACCATCGTGCATGGATCTCTTCCCCCCCCTTTTGCTGTTCGTTAGTAGATAGATACCG
>CM042840.1:1286641-1394736 GCA_023653725.1 Bungarus multicinctus
GAGGTGAACAAGACGATTGTATAATTCTTGCTTTTAAGGCTGAAAATCTGTTTGAGCTGCTCAGCCACCATTGTCTCCTGGGGGAAAGAGTCAAGGCAAATTCGAATTCTTTTATCGGCCAAGTGTGATTGGACACACAAGGAATTTGTCTTGGTGCAATGTCCCACAGAATAACACGGGAACCTAGGGAGTAAAGGCTTGACAAACTTTGTAATTTCGATTCTCATGCGGTCGCAATCAAACACTGAACTCCAAATGCCAGCCGTATCAGCAAAGCTGGGTATCTTCCTGCTCTTCAGCCGCATCTCCTCCTTTTGGCTCGTTTTGGTGGTTGAACCGAATTCAAAAACTTTGCTTGTCAGAATTGTGTTTCCCATCGCACTTTTCCCATTTCTGCTTTTCCCCACCAGGACGATCCTCCATTCAGGCCTTAGGACCCAAAGAGGAGAGGAGAGAGAAAGGGGACTCGGTCAGCAGCATATGCAGAGGTGGTATTCAGCCAGTTCTGACCAGTTCTGGAGAACCGGTAGCGGAAATTTTGAGTAGTTCAGAGAACTGGCAAATACCACCTCTGACTGGTCTTGTCCCCATCTCTTCTCTGCCTTCTGAATCCCAGCTGATTGGCTGGGTCTTCTTTGGTTGCCCTGCACAGGAGAACAGAGCTGGAAAGCAGGTTAGTGGGGTGGGGAGGGAATGGGGATTTTGCAGTATCCTTCCCCCAGGAATTTTTTTAAGGAGGAGTCCTGGAAGATCCAGACATTGGCCCTAGTGGTGGGATTCATTTTTTTTTTTACTACTGGTTCTGTGGATGTGACTTGGTGGACATGGCAGGGAAAGAATACTGTAAAATCCCTAGTCAGAGGTGGTATTTGCTGGTTCCCTGAATTACTCAAAATTTCTGCTACCGGTTCTCCAGAACTGGTCAGAACCTGCTGAATTACACCTCTGATTGCCCTTTACTAATAGGGGAATTGTTTCTCTCCCCTGAATTTTAATCAACCGCCTTTCAACTGCTGGGAGGGAGATGAGGACTGTTTTGAAAATCTGGGTGCAAAGAGCAGAAGAAACAAGGCTGGCTTTTGCAGGCAGGGGGCTAGGTGGGTGGGTGGAGCATAGCCCCAAACTCCCATTGTGGCTTAAGAGCCAAACAGAAATGGCCCATTTTGCATTGTGTGCCTGTTTACAGGTAATCCTTGTGTTACAAATGTAATGGAGCCTGACAATTACAACTCGAGGATTCATTGGAGTGAATCACGTCAAACAAGCGTGATCACTCCCTGCTTTCACCCACATATTCGCTAATAGAATGTGCTGGTCACTACATGTACATGAGGTATCTCAGGGTGGGGAAGGACATTAGGGGCCAAGCGATGGAACAAGCCACCTGCTTCAGACCACCCAAAGCCGCCTCTGACGCAGTCAGATACCTCTTGCTTTCCTCCCCCCATCCTGCTGCGCCAGATCACTTACCTTGTGAAGATGTAGCAAGTTGTCTCTTCTCCATTCTTTCTGCTGTGGTTTCTTTTCCTGCTTGCAGTCTCAGCATAAAAAGGGTTTGCAAGCTGATGAGACTTTGAGGCAGTGAAACCATATTGCTTCAAGCCTGCCATTGGCTTGCAAATGTTTTTCGTGCTGAGGCTGGAAGGTGTGATCTGGCACTACAGTACTTTAGGCCTCTGCGAAATGAGGCCTGCACGAAATCCACAGCAAAAGGCTTGGCAAATGGAGAGGCCTTCCCTCCGTTTGTAAAGCCTTTTGCCTTGGATTTCATGCAGGTCTCAGTTTGCAGAGAACAGAGGCCTAAAGTACTGTAGTGCCAGATCAGGCGAGATCAGTATCACACATGTGCTACTGATCTTACATGATCTTGCACAATTTTAGATGTTCTATGGAGCCTCCACCCCAGAAAGGAGAAGGATGAGAAGAAACATCTGGAGTGGAACTGAAAGACACTAAGGAGATGGGAAGTATCCAGCAGGAGTCTGATTTCCACCAAGAAAGATCCCGTGTGAAAAGCTTTCGGGAGACCCTGCATTCTGACCCGCCCAGGGATGGGATTCTACCAGTTTGCACCTATTCGCTAGAACTGTTGTTAACATTCTAAGCAGTTTGGAGAACTGGTTGTTAGAAGAAATTACTGGCCTAATCCTGCAAGGAAGGCAGGAAGGAAACATTCTGCTGCCAGAGGGAGCAAAGGAGAGACTTTTCAAGATTCCGTTGCTATCATCTATACTAAATGGATACATTTAATATTTCTTGTGTTGATGGTATCCCGGTCTGGTCTACCTCGAAAGAGTGACAGATGGGGAAGCTTCAAAGAATGTGCCTTTCCAAAGGGACGTGGGTCCAGGCTGGTAGAGAATTCGGCTGTGGCATCAGTTGAGACCGCAGGATCTTCCCATGCCTTTGGAGAACGTCCTGTCATCGGAAGGGAGAAACCAGATCCTGGGAGACTGAATTGGCTCAAGGAGACTCAGCCACCAATCTCTGACTCGGGTTCTTTGGAGACCACCAAAAAACAGAAGGATGAAAAGCAGGGCTGTGGAATTTGGTAAAGGTACCATCTTGGAGCAGAGGCTCAATTAGAGCGTCTGTATTTAAAAGGGGAGAACCAGGAAAGGGCTTGGGTTTTTTTGAAGTTCTCTAGGTCTGTCTTCAGCATGTCTTCCGTGTAACAAGGAGCCTCTCCGTTCCTTTCCACCAAGTCATCTGTCATCTTCAGCAGTCGGGCCACCAGAGCCTCTCGTTCTTCTCCTTCCGCCTTGTTGTGAAAAACCAGGAACCGGTTCCCACATAGGTCCAGCCGGTCCTTAAGCGAGGAGCCTCCCTGGGATATGAATTGCTCGAAAGTCTGACCTTCCCGATCGTCGTTGTGAGTGAACAAGAGGATCATATAATTCTTGCCTTTAAGGCTGAAAATCTCTTTGATCAGCTGAGCCATGTCTTTCTCCTCCTGGGTGAAATGACCTTGATGAATGACCCACAGAATAACGTGGGGTCCTGGGGAGCAAAGGCTCACAGACTTGGTAATTTCAGCGATAGTATACTGCCATAAAAACTTTAAATACCGGCTTCTGGAAAAGCCAGGCGTATCGACAACCACAACTTTCCTGCCGTTCAGCTGCTTCTCCGCCATTTGGCAAATTTTACTGATGGAACCCAAGGTCATCTTGGATATGAAGACGTTGCTTCCTAGAATTGTGTTTCCCGTCACACTTTTCTCATTTCCACTTAGGCCAACAAGGACGATCCTCCGTTCGGGCCCTACAACCCAAAGGGAACAGGAGGAAACGGTTAGCAGCATCTGGCCATAATCGCCTGTCCCTCTGCCCAGGACAGCAGCTCTCCCCCTCCACTGCCCCTCCTCCACGACCTAAGACTTTACCTTGGATGCCTTCCACCATATCCAGGCAAGACAAAGAGGACAAATCTGGAGATTTCTGCAAGAAGAGAGAAACAGGATCAGCCAAAGGAGAGAAGCGGCCTTGCAGGATTGATTGAAGAATGATTATAAAGCGTTTACATCAGGGGTGTCAAACTCAATTTCATCGAGGGCTGCATCCAGTGGTGAAATCCTACTGGTTCGGCACGGTTCGGCCGAACTGGTAAACAAAAAGTGCGACCGGTTCAGCCTAACCGATAGTAAAATAAAAAGTCTGACAATCAGCTGAGAGGAGAAAGAAAAGCGCAGGATTGGCCCTCCCACCCACCTGCCTTTGCACTTTACTCTTCTTTATCCTTTCAGCTGATCAGTGCAGCAGAACCTCAGCTGGTGTTTGGAAAGCTGCGTGAAGTGTGTGATCACTGAACCGGTAGGGAAACTGGTAGAATCCCACCAGTGGCTGCCTCAGGGTTTTATTTGACCTTCGGGGGGCCAGGGTGGGTGTGGCCAGGGTGGGTGAGTCCAGCTTGACATCACTTGTGTCATGGGGGGGCACCTGTGGTGGTCTGAGTGCTCTGCCAGCAAAAACAGGCTTCTGAGCTCCGTTTCCGGCAGCAACAGCCTGCAGAACACTGTCGCAGCCCAAAACGGTTTCTGGGAGGGCAGCACATGGTCCTCCCAAACTCCGTTTTTACTGGCAGAGGCACCACGGGCCGGTCCTTCGCTGTTTCCAGGGCAGCCCCGCAGGTGAGATCTATGCACCCCACAGGCCGGATCAGCCCCCCCCCGGGCCTTTACATTACACCCCTGGTTTACATTAAGGTCACGTTTGGATATTTGGGCAGCACCACTTTTTAAGGAATGAAAGCATCAAAAAATAGGTAGGTCGTCCTTGACTTGCAACCGTTCCTTTAGTGACCATTCAAAGTGAGAACGGCACTGAACAAAGAGACTTACAGCCGTTTGTCACAGTTCCGACCTCGGTGGCATCCCCGTGGTCCCATGATCCAAATTCTGATGCTTGGCAACTGGTTCATATATATGATGGTTGCTGTGTCCCAGGGTCACGCGATCCCCTTTGGTGACCTGCCGACAAGCAGGTCATCAAAGTCAATGGGGGAAGCCAGCTTCCCTTCATGACCCTGTTACTGACTGATCAACTGTGGCCATTCACTTAAGAACGGTGGCAAGAAAGGTTGTAAAATGGAGCAAAGCACAGAAAATTGGGGCTCAATAGTCGTTTAGTTGAGGATGACCTGTAATGATACTTATAACATTATCCACACTGTCTTTACTAGACATCTGATACTGCGACGTTGCAATGAGGATAAAGCAAGACTTTCTCCTCAAATACTCTTTTTTATAACTATTTTTTTAAAAAGCCTTTTGAAAACAGTAAGAGTGAATTGGATCTGGAACGGTGTACAAATGATGATCGTGTGATTGCAAAGATGAGCCAGCTTTTACGGAAACTGGACGCAAAGAACGAAGAGGTCAAAGGTGGCATGATAAGATGGGCAAAGAGTTTGGGATATACTAGACCCTTGGGCCAATGGGAGGATATTTTGGAAGAAGAGGGAGAAATTTAGGCTGAATGATATGACCTTGAAAGGGAACCTTGACAAAAAAATCACGTTTTATTGTCAGTTGTCGGCACCAGATGAACCGACAGGAAAGAGTAATGAAATTTCAAATAGTGATTTGAAATTAAATCAATCGGAAAGGTCATTTTTTTGCCATATCCTAGGTGGACAAGTGGGAAAATTAGAAAATATTGGGACCAACTATTTTTTTCCTCTCTCTCTCCTCCTCTTCTCCCACCTCATCTTTTTCCTTCCCTCCTCTCCTCCTCCTTCCCTTCCTGCTCCTTCCCTGTTCCTCCTCCTCCTCCTCCCCTCTTCTTCTCCTTCCCCTCCGTTCTTCTCCTCCTCTCTTGTCCTTCTCTTCTTCTCCTCTACCTCCTCTTCTTCCTCCCCCCTCCTCCCCTCTCCTCCTCCTCCTTCCTGCTCCTTCACTTTTCCTCCTCTTCCTCCCCTTCACTTCCTCCTCCACTCCTCCCATTCTTTCTTCCTCCTCTAGCTCCTCTTCCTCCCCCCAACTCTTCCTCCTCCCCCTCATCTCAAATTACCTCTGCAGGATTTATTGTACGACAGACGCAGGTGGTCTCCTCACTCCATTGACTGAGCCCTTGTTGAGTCACAGCAGCATATCGGAATTGGTAGTGAAGATTGAGATGCTCCTCTGGAAGGGTGAAATGATTCTTAGGACTTTCTATATGGAGACCTTTCCAGTTCTCTTCTGCAATCCGATATTCCACCTGGTACCTGGAGACCGAAGCTGTCCCATCAATCACCGGATTAATTGTAATCTGGAAACTATTTGGCTGGATGGGCTCAACCTTAGGAGGGGCTGGTCGTCTAAGAGCAACTTCTTGTTTCTGATGTTCCTTGAGGACCTCCAGGGTCAAAGTTAAACTTTTCGTTTCCAGCATCTTTAACGAATCAAAGAAATCCTTCATGCTCTCGGTGCTTATTTTCCAGGACATTTCGGCCGCAGTATTAGGGCTTCCTCCGTATTCTCGGGGAACAAAGAGAGCTGAATGGTTGAATCTGAAGTGAAGAGGGGTCCCCGACTTGTCCTGAGCAAGCAGCAATTCAGCCTCCTTGAGGGCCTCCAGGACAGATAGAGACCCCCCATCCGCAAAGGTGATCAGGAGCTGGACGTTATCTTTCAGGTCTTTTCCCAATATGGAGAGCATGGAATCAAAGATGCATTTCTGGGTGTGAGTTGAATGGGCAAGGAAGGCCTGGGCCACCAAGCAGACGGCATCCACATGGTCAATGCCCCCTGGAATGGAGAAAAAGTCCAGGAGCTGCTCCTCAACCAATTTATCTTGCTCTGCGTCTCTTGTTCCTCCAAATCCTGGCGTGTCAATGATGGTGAGAGAATAGGGAATTCGGAAACCTTTCTGATGGTTCACCACGTAGGCTGTGACTTCAGACGTCCTGCTTCCAGCTTCACTTCTCTGGGTGGTTTCATGGATGAGTTTGAATCTGAAATTATCTTCCCACTGGACACCCAGGATGTAATTGATCATCCCGTTGATCAGAGTGGTTTTTCCACATCCTGATACTCCCATCACCAGGATGACTTTGTTGGGCACTTCTGGGTTCTCCTTTCCAAGGTGGTACACCAGACAGGAGGTGGAAGCATCTGAGGAGACTTTCTCCAGAGGAAGGGCAAAGACTAATGGCTGTCTGACCTCCACCAGGGAGCTTTCCTGAAGGAATTCTCGGGCTACGTTGTCTGCACTTTCTTTGGCCATTGATGTGGAGACCTCCACCTCCTCGCTATGGATACCCAGAGCTCCATTATCACACACAGCCAACACTCGTACTCTATATACCGTCTAGGCCTTCAGGCCTTCGATGGGGTAAAACTCAGTTTTTGTCCCAGTCCTGTTTTCAGTCCATTGGTCCTTCCCAGCTCCAGCCTCAAGTGTTCTATACTCCACCTTGTACTCCTTGACTACAACGCCTGAGGCAACGATGCTGGGGCTCATCCAGGCCATGGAGATGACAGAAGATGCTGCAGTGACCATTCTTAATTTCTCAGGAGGGCTGGTGGGAAGGGTCTTTATGGGTGGGCTCAGCTCACTGGTTTTACTAAATCCAAGCTTGCAACAAGCAGCATACTGGAACTGGTACTCTGTGTTTGGAGGCAGATCTTTCAGCAGGAATATCTCCCCAGTGTCCTCTGTCCTCACGGTCTTCCAGTTTTCTTCCCCTTCCATCTTGTACTCTACCAGATAGCTGGAGTTGGTAGCCTTTCCATATTCAGCTGGCTGAAACTTCAGTTGAATGCTGTCGTGTCTCACTTCACTGATCAGGAAAGGAAGCGGTTTTGAGGGCAACTCAAAGTTCTTGTTGACTAGCTCTCCATCTTCATAAAGGTATATTGAGGCTCCTGGATTGTCCGCATCTGGGATTGAAGCCACGACAAATCGGACCTTCTTATTGGATTGATTGATGCTGAAAAAGTCTTGGATAGATTTGGCAGCTCGGCGAGCATTGCGGGTCCACTCCTTGTCCTCAAACCAGGCCATGGAGTTCTTCACTCCAGGACTGGACTTCGTTGACTTATCTGATTCTTGCGAGAATTGCTCCTGAAGCCAGTCCTGTAATCTCAAGAGAAATGGTTCCTTTTCATGCAAAGAAGTCAATGTAAAGGAGACCACATATACATTCTGTGGGTCAAGAAATATTTCTTCCAGCTTGTTCTGAGATGAGATAACTTCTATATTATCTTTATCCTCTTTATCTTTATCTTCTTTATCTTTATCATCTTTATCTCTATTATTTAGAATAGTCAGATAAGATTTGATGAAGTTAATTTCTCTTTCCTTGGTGTCCAGAAACTCATGGAGTCTTTGGCTGTTGAAGGGCGACTGGTTGATGGACCTCAAGAGGTCCACCAGGGTCCCTTCCTCCTGCCTTCCTTCCCGGATGGAGGGCAACACTATGGCCAGCTCTTTCTGGAAAGTCTGCCTGTGTTGCTTGCACAGATTGCTGAACTCTTGGATTTTCTTCTGGATATCAGGGAAGGTCTCAGCGATGGGATTCTTGGATAGATCATTGCTTTGCATCTGGATTTCGTTGAGTTCCTCCAAGATCTTTTCAGCATCAAAGATCAACGCTAGGCTGATCTCACGGACCATCTTAGCTGCTTTGGTGTCCAGCTTGGTCAGTGGGTAGAGCCAGACCCTCACAGGCACAGCCTTTTCCCCATCTTTCCCTAACAATTTTGGGAGAGTTTCATAAACTTTCACAGCATCTTGGAAAGTCACTGGATTTCTCTCCAGAGAATAGTCTCCGTGGAACTTGCAACTAAACTTCAGAGCATTCTCTTTCTCCTCCTCATTTAGTTTGACCTTGGCTTCTCCTCCAATCGATATTTCCTTCGTGAGGGTAACCTGGAGACTTCCTTCTATATCTTTCACCAGTCTCCGTTGAAGAGACTTCTCGGTCAAAGACGAAGAAGGCTTGGGCTCCGTAGAGGATGGCAGTGACCACGTGGGTGGCTGTGCCCTGCTCAAAGACAGCCGGGTAAGTGACATTCTCCCTTCCTAGGTGGTTCATTGTCAGCTGTTCATACCTGGTGGTGGTTTTGTACTGAACGGTGACTCTGGCCTGTTGCTTGGACTTCTTGGTGTTGTGAAGATATTGGGCTGACCCCCCAACATCAATCAGCCCTCCCAGGAAGCTGGCCTTGAGGTTTGCTGAGATATCCAGGGCGGAGCTCTTATCATCTATGCTGTCGGACGCAATGATTTCAGATTCAGTCTTCGGCTGAGGCTTTTTGGTCAGGTCCTTCAGAAGAGACTCATAGTTCCAAAGGGTGACTCCTGCATGGAACAGAAGAAAACAGCTACATGAATTGAGCACCGTCTTCCAAAACACCTGCAGCTGGACAGAGGAGCTCCAGAGAGTGGGACAAGGGAGACATGGCCAAAGGGCACATACACATTCCCAGGCAAGTGTCCCTCCTAGCAGGCCATAGGCCCAGGAGCGCAACTCTGAAGTGGGCCTAGGCTGATTTCCGGCAGAAAATTCTGGAGCCGACCGGCAATAGAGAGCCGCAGCAAGAGGGAGGAAAGAGCCACATGAGGCTCCAGAGCTGCAGGTTGCTGACCCCTGGACTACATTATATACTTATGTAAAAGTAAAAAGTTGAGCATTGATGGTCATGTTCTATTCTACTGCACCGAGGGGACTCAGAAGTGATTGCCCTTTCTTTCTTTTCTCCCCTTGCTTTCCCCCACTTTTCTCTTCCTTTTTCCCTTCCCTAACTTTCCCACTATTTGCTTTTGCATCTTCTTTGTATCTTAGACTATAAACTAATAAAAATCATATTTTATTTTTTAAAAAAATGGAAGTGTCCCTGTGTATTGATGGCAGTGATCATCTGTCTCCTTCCATCCCTCCTGCGATCTCTCCGCCTCTCCTCCAGGTCTTACCTGGGATCAGGTCATCCCTGCGACAGTCGTACAGCATGCCCAGCTGGAAGGGGCGTCCCAGGGCTGGGGTCTCAATGGTGGCCTCTTCACGGGCCATGCTCAGGTCGTGTGTGTGTGGTGCCCTACAAGAGAGAAGATACAGAGGTGAGATTCCGCCGGTTCGGACCAGTTCTGGAGGTCGTCCTGTCTCCAACCTTCCCTTTGTGGCGAAGGTTGTTGAGAGTGTGGTGGCGCGTCAGCTCCCTCAGTATCTGGAGGAAGCATCCTATTTAGATCCGTTCCAATCGGGCTTCAGGCCCAGGCACAGTACTGAAACAGCATTGGTCGCGTTGGTAGATGATCTCTGGAGGGCCCGTGACAGAGGTTATTCCTCTGTCCTGGTCCTCTTAGATCTGTCGGCGGCTTTTGATACTATCGACCATAGTATCCTATTGCGGCGGTTGGAGGGGTTGGGAATTGGGGGCACCGTTTTGCGGTGGTTCTCGTCCTTCCTCTCGGACCGCTCGCAATTGGTGTTGACGGGGGGGGAGAGGTCCACCCCTAGGCCCCTCATGTGTGGGGTGCCTCAGGGGTCGGTCCTCTCCCCTCTTCTGTTCAACATCTATGTGAAGCCGCTGGGAGAGATCATCCGTGGTTTTGGGGTGAGATGCCATCTGTATGCTGATGACACTCAGCTATACATCTCCACCCCAAACCACCCCAACGATGCTGTGGAGGTTATGGCCCGTTGCCTGGAGGCTGTGCGGAACTGGATGGGCGAGAACAGGCTTCGACTCAACCCTTCCAAGACCGAGTGGCTGTGGTTTCCGGCGGCCCGATATAGTCAGCTGACTCCATCGCTGGCTATTGGGGATGAGATCTTGACCCCCACAGAAGGGGCACGCAATCTTGGTGTCCTCCTGGATGTACGGCTGTCTTTGGAAGATCATATTACAGCCGTCTCCAGGGGGGCTTTTTATCAGGTTCGCCTGATACGCCAGATGCGGCCCTTTCTTGATCGGGACGCCTTACGCACAGTCACTCATGCCCTGGTCACCTCCCGTCTGGACTACTGTAATGCCCTCTACATGGGGCTCCCTGCGGGGAGCACTCGGAGGCTTCAACTGGTACAGAATGCAGCCGCGCGGGTGGTTATGGGGGCGTCGAGATACTCCCACGTGACGCCCCTCCTGCGCGAGCTGCATTGGTTGCCAGTGGCCTTCCGGGTTCGCTTTAAAGTACTGGTTTTGGTCTTTAAAGCGCTCCATGGCATCGGACCAGGATACTTACAAGACCGCATTCTGCCAGTAGTCTCCCACCGACCGGTGCGCTCCCACAGAGAGGGTCTCCTCCGGGTCCCGACGCCTTCTATGTGTCGTCTGGTGACCCCGAGGAATAGGGCCTTCTCTGTGGGGGCACCCGCCCTTTGGAATGGGATGCCCCCTGGATTACGAACGACTAGTGACCTGAGGGCCTTCAGACGTGACCTGAAGACCTGGCTCTTCGAGCAGGCCGGCCTGAGCTGACTCAAATGGGATTTTAAATGGGGTTTTTGGATTGGTTGGGATGGGTGTACAAAGTTTTAATTTATTTTAATTGGGGTTTTTAGATTTTTATAGGGACAGCCTAGGGTTTAATTCTTTTTTAACTATTTATATTTGTATACATGTATTTTAGTTGGCTGTTCACCGCCCTGAGTCCTTCGGGAGAAGGGCGGTATATAAAACCTAGAATAAATAAATAAATAAAATAAATAAATAAACCGGTAGCAGAAATTTTGAGTAGTTTGGAGAACCAGTAGCGGAAATTTTGAGTACTTTGGAATACCACTTCTGACTGGCCCCGCCAACCCCATCTCTTCTCTGCCTCCCAAGTCCCAGCTGATCGACTAGGTCTTCTTTGGTTGCCCTGCCCAGGAGAACGGAGCTGGAAAGCAGGTTAGGTAGGGTGGGAAGGGAATGGGGATTTTGCAGTAACCTTCCCATGCCATGCCCACCAAGCCACACCCACAGAACCAGTAGTAAAAAAAAACTGAATCCCACCACTGGAGAAAGACCTTCTGGAGGAGGCCGCATCTGATTGATGACTCTCTTGTAAGAGGCTGCGGGATGTGGGCACTGAGGTCGGGTTTCGGTTTCTTCCTGGGCAAAGTTGCCTGTCCTTGGTGGGCTGAGCAAGGGCCCTTCTGCACAGGGCAGTGGGGCAGTGGGGCAGCTGGTGGCCCAAATGGCCAACTCCTTGGAATGAATGGGTGTGCTGTCCAGCCAGTGTATGGGAATTGGATAGTTAGGTAGCAATTGTGAGCTGTCCCCTTAAAGGAATGCATCATGGTAAACATAGTTAAAAGTATCCTGGGAAATGTAGTTCATGTCACGTGGCCACATCTGTAATCACGACTGGTCACTAATTTGACCCTTGATCATCTTTTACTTTTCTGTATTCTGTACAGTAGTGGATTTGTAAGCTGTACAGATGCAGATAGTTAAACTCAACAAGACGTCCATAACAAAGTACATTTATTAGTTCATCAGGTATCCTCATAACTCACATTTGTGATGAAGCTCTTCTTTAATGACCAATCCTTTGTATATCTGCCTTATAGGTTAAAGATGGTTATCTCCTAACCCATCTAGCAGCGATAGAAAGCAGCTGCTGTGAGTTAGGGAATTCAGACAAAAGTGAGGAAAACTCCCCCAATCCATCAAGGGTCAAATTAGTGACCAATCGTGATTACAGATGTGGCCACGTGACATGAACTACATTTCCCAGGATACCTTTAATTACATTTCCCATGATGCATTCTCTTAAGGGAACAGCTCACAATTGCTACCTAACTCTCCAATTCCCATACACTGGCTGGACAGCACAATGGGGTAGAGCAGGACTGCCATTTTGGGGGGCAGAGGAGCAACTTCCTGGTCAGGTTCACACCCCTTGAGTCGAAACTCCCCATGGGCTTGGTTGGGATGCTGCCAAAGTGGATGTGGCCCTCTTTTTCCTTCAAACGATGGTTTAGGGTTTGACTTGTGTCTCCTTGAATAGCAGCCTTGTCCTTCCAGACATAGAACTTAGAATAACTTTATTGTTGCGTTGAATGTACACTGATCAGCATACATTAAAACGAAATTTACTTGCATACTAGCTCCCAAAGGGTCACCGCCTCCGATATACACTACATCAGGGGGTTTCGAACTCAAGGCCCGGGGGGGAACCCCGGATATAGCCCACGGGGTGCATAGATCTGGCCCGTGGGGGCACCCTGGAAACAGTGAAGGACTGGCCGCAGTGCCTCTGCCGGGGAAAATAGAGCTCAGGAGGTCTGCACACAGTTCTCCCGAACTCCATTTTCCCTGGTAGAGGGTTGCAGGAGAATGTTGAAGCTGAATACAGACCTTGCGAGAGCTGCATGCGCCCTCCAGTCGCAATTGAAAACGGAGCTTGGGAGCACATTTTCGCTGGCAGAGCACTTGGGCCACCAAAGGCACCCCCGACATGAGTGACATTGAGCTGGTCACACACACCCAGCGATGACCCCCCCCCCTCCGACGAGGACAACACAATCCTGATATGGCCCTCAATGAAATCACGTTTGACACCCCTGCACTACAAAAAGAATGGCGATGAAATTCCTCTCTGCACCAGCAGAGGGCGATGCAAGGTCGTGACTTGGTTTCTCCAGAGGGGGAAAAAGGCTGCCTTGGGTTGTTGATATTGGGGATTCAGAGAGTGCGTAGGAAAAATTCCATGGATGAAAATCCTAAAGGGGAAAAAAAAACACCTCAAGAAGCGGTAAGAAACTCTGAAAAATGCGGCTATGAAAGCCCAGTCCAGCACAATACCACTGAAAAAGAAAAACAAGAAATTCAAGAAAGAAAATAGAAGATGTTAGAAAATTAAAATTAAGGAGGATATGTAAATAAAAATAAAGTAAGTGTGTAACTAAATCATCAATGTTAAATAAGTAGGAAAAGGAAATATGATTATTAGGTTTGAAGGCTAATGGTGACAAATGTGATGTTTATAAGGTCTGAGATTAACTAATGATACGATCAAATTGAACAGTGTTAATTACATAATGGAAACTGATTAATAAGGATAAGTGAAGATGATGGTGAATAGATTTAGTGAATAATGGTTATAATTCATGTGTGTATAAGGTTTATTATTTGGATTTAAAAGAGATGATACCCAGATAGTACACTGCCATTGTGGATATGACCATTTTATATACAACAAAGGAAAATGGCATAATAAAAATAATGAAATAAGTATTAATTAATTATCAGCAGACAGCCAGAACATGCAAAGACTAAGTCAGAAAAAAGCAAAGGCTCAGAACGAACAAAGACTTGCAACGAAAGTCCAAGATAATAAGAATACAAAAAAGTTTCCTTCAACATATCAGGAACAAGAGAAAAAAAAAAGTCAAAGAAACGGTCGGTCGACTAAAGATGGCAAGGAAGTAACTGGCAGTCGGGAGAAAGCAGAGCTGCTGAACTCGTTCTTTGCATCAGTCTTCACACAAAAAGAAATTATAGGCCAACCATACCAAAAAAAAAACCTGCAAAAGGCACATTGGAAATAAAAATTAAAAGGAGCAAGAAAGTGGGAAAAGAACCACGTATCTGACCTTGATGAACACAAAGCACCAGTGTTTTAAAGGAGCTGGCAGATGTCATCTCAGAACCACGGCACCAAATCTTTCAAAAACCCTGGAGCATCACGGAAGTACCGGAGGACTGAAAAAGAGCCTTTGTGGTTCCCATCTTCCAAAAAGGGAAAGAAAAAAAAAACCAGACCCAGGAAACTACAGACCAATCAGCCTAACGTCAAAACCAGGGAAGATCCTGGAAAAGTTCATCAAAAAAACCAGATCTGAGAACAACTAGAAGCAAACAAAGTTATAACTAGTAGCCAGCATGGGTTTGTAAATACCAGAGCATGCCAAATCAATCTTATCTCATTCTTTGGTAAACTCCTTCAATTAATAGACCAGTGAAACGCTGTGGATGCCGTATACTTAGATTTCCGATGTAAGACATTTGACAAAGTAGACCACAACCGACTTCTTGGTAAGCTAGAAAAAAATATGAAACAATAGACAACATCACTACCAGAGGGATTTGTAGCTTGGCTGACCAACTGTACTCAATGAGTCGTCCATAATGGTACTACGTCCACATGGAAAGAAGTAAGCAGTGGAGTACCACAAGGCTCCATCTTAGGGCCCGGGACTCTTCAATATCTTCATCAATGACTGAGATGAGGGAATAGAAGGGGGACTCGTCCAATTTGCAAATGACACTAAAAACTGGCAGGAATAGCCAACACCCCAAAAGACAAACACAGATGGATCTTGAGAGACTTGAACAATGCTAAGAAAACCACCCATCTGACCTTGATGAATGTAAAGGAATGGGAGGTGACGGATTACATCCCATAGTTCTGGTGTTAATATATATCTTTTTATTCTTGTTTATGGATCACAAATTCCATTTCTGTATTGAACCGTGTGTTTCTATGCATCCAAAGGGTGAAAAGTCTAAGCAGCATCACAATCATGTACCTACAAAGATATATTCGATGATATCCACCAGGGTTAACAAGTATCCTATCTTCCGTATTCACATCAATGATATAACTATCAAAATATGTACCAGTCAATTTTTCTTTCCCATGTAGTGCATATCTTCACATAAATCTACTCCTCTGACCTCTATATCTATCAAATATTTGTAAAAGAGTTCCCATGGGATAAAGTAATTCCACCTCGTCTTTTTCTTTAATTTTTAGGGTTAACCTATCCATTTCTGCGCATTCCAGTATTTTTATTATTATTATTATTCTATTATCATCTGTAAGCGTTTCTTCATTTACGCACACAAACACACACCAGTATTGTGCGTATACCATCCTGGCTGCTTTTAGAATATGTAAAATTAAATATGTATTACCTCTGTTATAAGTTTCTGGTATAGCATGTCCAGCAGGAAGATCTCAAGTCTCCAAGTCAATGTGTTGTTTGGTCATCGTTTAAATAGAATTCTTTTATTGGCCAAGTGGGATTGGACACACAAGGTGCATATGCTCTCAGTGTACATAAAAATAAAAGATACGTTAGTCAAGAGTCATAAGATGCAACACTTAATGATAGTCACAGGATACAATAAGCAATTAAATCATTACTAGGAAACAATCAATAAAAATCATTGGATACAAGCCACAAAGTTACAGTCATACAGTTATAAGTGGGAGGGGATGGGTGATAAGGAGTGATTACAAGATTAATAGTAATAGTAGTGCAGGCTTTGTAAATAGTTAGACAGTGTTGAAGGAATTATTTGTTTAGCAGAGGGATGGCGTTTGGGGAAAAAACTCCCCTTGTGTCTAGTTGTTCTGGTGTGCAGTGCTCTTATAGCATCGAATCTCGCACGGTGAATCTCGCACGGTGGCCACACGTGCAAATACAATCAAGAGGCGAAAAAGATGTAGAGATATGGTTGCTATAAAGAGCCAACCATACTTGATCAAATACTGTTAGGTGAGGATGAAAAGTTAATAAAGAAGATATATAGCTACTTAGTTTGATACCTGCGCTTTGCTATGAAACTACGTGGTGGGGCTTAGTTTTTGCGGAGGAAAATTAGGGGGGGGGAATTCTGCCTCTGCCTACCAGCATCCATCGGTCTTCATCTGGCTAGTGTCCTGTCAGTGTGTGAGAGAGTGGAGGGCTGTTTGGAAACTGAAAGAGTGTTTGCTGTGTGAGCAAGGAAACAGCAAGGAGCCTGGGCATGACTTAGCTCAACTGTTCTGTACTAAAGCTGCTTGGCGCTGTGAAACTGAAACTGAAACTCCTCTGCTTGTGTTTTGCATTTAGAAGAGATTTCTTTTCCTGTGGGGAGGGGGAGTAGAACTCCTGAGCATCAGATCATCATCATAATAGTAATAATAATGATGATGAGGATAATAATAATAATAATAACAACATCAATCGACATTGCCATACCTGGTGACAGCAGAATTGACGAGAAACAGCTTGAAAAAGTCACCAGATATCAGGACTTGAGAATCAAACTGCAGAGACTCTGAGATCAACCAGTGTAGGTGGTTCCAGTGGTACTCAGCACACTGGGTGCTGTGCCTAAAGTCCTAAGCAAGCACTTAAAAACAAATTGACGCTGACAAGATCACCATTGGTCAGCTGCAGAAGGCCACCTTACTGGGATCTGCTCGCATAATCCGCCGATACATCACGCAGTCCTAAACACTTGGGAAGTATTCGACTAGGGATTTGTGATACGAAACCCAGCATAGTTATCTCGTTTGCTGTATATACTGTCATTTTGGATATAATAATAACAACAACAACAATAATAATAACAGCAATAGGACTCGAACTGTTGAGCTACCAACCAGCCCCAAAGGCTGTGAATCTCTGTGAGGATGGTGGTCGTTTCAATAAATCATTTCTTAGTGAGCACCTAGAAGCCAAGAGGAACATATGTGCCAAATATCAAGTTTGTGGGCTTTACGGTTCCGGAGATTTTGTGATGATGCGTGAGTGGCATTTCGTGATAGATGGTAAGAATAACCCCCTGTCTTGTTGTTTCAGGACATGATTTCCTCCCGAGGGGGGAAGCCTGTCAACCTTGGAATCCATATTTCAATTAGAAGCTTCGAGGCCGCCACATTTAGTGCCTGGGAAATTGGGAGGGGGAGGGAAATTGCGTAGAGGTGGAAGATTAGACTCAACAACATTTTCCTCAGGAATTCAAGGACGTGTCGCCCTGCACCTGGAGAGGAGGATCTGGGGGAATGCTTCCAGTTGGGACGATGTCTGATTGGATCGTGCGATGGACTGGTGGGTGCAGGGGATGGAGAAACTCGGAACTCTCCCGATTTGGGTTTTCCCAGATGTGCCAATATGGCAACTCTAATCAAATGGACCTTTAAGGAATTGCTTGTCTTGGAATTTTATCGTTTTTAGGGCTTTTTAGTTGGAACACTGACATGCTGCTCCTGAGGGCAGGAGAAGAAGAAAAAACTAATCAAGGGGAGAAGCAACCTGGAACGAAGGATAAATTTTCCTGACAGTCAGAACAACGAGCCTATGGAACTGCTTGCCACCAGAAATTGTGGGTGGCTCCATCACTGGAGGCTTTCAAAAAGAGACTGGACTGCCCTATCAGAAATGGTGCCTGAAAAGGAAGCTGAAAGCCTCTGAGGTCCCTTCCAACTCTGTGATTCCATAAGCAACTCCTGCTCGAGCAGGACTAGATGCCCTCCGAGGTCCCCTCCAACTGTGATTTGAAAAGCACCTCCTGCTTGAGCAGGGGGTTGGACTAGATGCCCTCTGAGATCCCTTCCAACTCTGCTATTGCATGATTCTGTAAGGACCTTCTACTTGAGCAGTGGGTTGGACTTCCAGCTCTGTGATTCCAAAAACACCTCCTGCTCAAGCAGGGAGTTGGACTAGATGCCCTCTGAAATCCCTTCCAATTTTGCTATTCCATGATTCTATAAGGATCTCCTGCTTGAGCAGGGGGTTGGATTAGAAGACCTCCAAGGTCCCTGTGCACGGGGACAGTGTGAAACCTTACAGCCTGTATTTTAGCAGTGGGATCTGACCTGTTCCACTACCGGTTTGGGGATTGTACACATGTCTAACGCGCGCGTACCTAATGCACACGTGCAGCTTTCCCCATACCAGCTGCCGCACCAATCAGCGAAGAGGATATAGAAAAGCGCAGGGGGCGGGTGCAAGGGCCGATCCTATCCTCTTCTCTTCCTTCTCCTCTCAGCTGATCATCAGAGGTTGCTTTTTACAACCGGTTCGGTCAAACTGGTCTGAACCGGTAGCATACCACCACTGCTTTATTTGTGGAGTAACCTCACGGGCCCGACGTCCAAACTTGTGCCCCACAACAAGTAGACCAAAGTGAATATTCACTTTAAAAAAAAATAAATCTGTCTGATTTTTCACACCTGTTGGCCATTCCCTTGTGCTAATATTTGCAACAGCTCGAGAGCTGGTGAAATGCCCCTCTATATTTTAACACTTCGGAGGTATCATGCGGTCACGGTTACCGTCTGCTTTTCTTAATTGGTTACTTACTACCAGGATACAGGAAGAATTGCAGGAGCTTCCTTAGAAATTCATAGGAAGAAAACGTACGTGTGTGTGCATGTGTGTGTGTGACATACCCACAATTTTAGTACTAGGAGTGGCTCTTAAGTATAACAGTTTGACTGTTGGGTACTGTGTAGTCTTTGGGCAACCATGCTGACTTTTTTTTTTCTTGGTTTTGTCACGTTTTCTTATTTTTTTTGTGATATTGAACAAAAGTATTAAAGTCCCAGATGAGGCACCTCAGCAAACAAAAGAAAAGAGAAAAAGGAAGAGAGGAAAAAGAAAAGGAAAGAAAGAAAGAAAGAAAGAAAGAAAGAAAGAAAGAAAGAAAGAAAGAAAGAAAGAAAGAAAGAAAGAAAGAAAGAAAGAAAGAAAGAAAGAAGCAAAAAGGGAGAGGGAAAGAAGGAAGGAAGGAAAGAAAGGAGGAAGGAGAAAAATAAAGGAGGGGAGGGAGGGAAGAAGAGGAAAGACACCAGAGGGAAAGAAGGATGAAGAAAATGAGAGAAAGAAGGAAGGATGAGAAAGAAAGGAGAAAGCATGGTGGGATGGGGAAAGAAAGAAGGAAAGAAAAGAGAAAAATAAGAAATGAGGAGGAGGGAGGGTGAAGGAGGAAAGAAACAATAAGGAAGGAGAAAGGAAGGAAGGAAGGAAGGAGAATGAATTAAAGAAAAAAGGATGGAAGGAAGGAAAAAGGAAGAAAGAGAAAGGAAAGAAGGAAGGACGAGAAAAGAAGGAGAACGGAAGAATAGTGGGAGAGGGAAAGAAGGATGGAAAGAAAAGAGAAGGAAAGAGAAAGAAAGAAAAGGATGAAGGAAGGAAGGAAAAAGAGAGAAAGTAAGGAAGGAAGGACAAGAAAGGAAGGAGAAAGGAAGAATGGAGGGAGGGGGAAGAAGGAAGGAAAGGAAGGAGAAGGAAAGAGAAAGAAAGAAAAGGATGAAGGAAGGAAAAAGAGAGAAAGTAAAGGACAAGAAAGGAAGGAGAAAGGAAGAATGGAGGGAGGGGGAAGAAGGAAGGAAAGAAAGGAGAAAAATAAAGACAGGAGGAGGAGGAAGGGAGGGAGAGCGGAGGAGGAAACAAACAGGAAGGATGGAGAAAGAAAGGAATGAAAAAGAAAAAAAGGAGGGGAGGAAGGAAGGGGAGAGAGAGAGAAAGAAAATGAATAAATAAATCATAGGCATCCATCTTTCCTTGCTCCACGTTCACTTCTTTGCCTCTCACCCTCGTTTTGTCTCCACCTGTGCAGGTCACTAATCTATAAGGAGGCCCTTCCTTCCGTTGTGGGGGGGAGGGTCTCCTTCTGGCCTGGAGCCCCTTTGGCCATCGAGGAAGACAACATCCTGAGGAAGGAGCAGACCACGCGCCACGGGCAAAATCCTCGTGAAAAGTGGCTCTCTCTCTCTTTTTTCTTTTTAGCCCTCCTGACAAGATTTCATCCGGTTCAACAAAAAAAAAGGCAACGACAGCTAGTCCTCCAAGTTTAGTGATCGGCAGAGTTTCAACGGCCCTGAAAAAGTCCCTTAGGACCAGCATACTGTTTAATTTTACCGCAGGATTTTCCGGGGTCCCCGACTGTCTTTTCTGCTCATGCAGGAGACAATCTGCGCTCGGATTGGTTGCCGTACACACAAAGGGGCTGTTTCCAATTTTTCCCGCCTTTTTCCTTCTGTATGTTCTGTATGCTGTTGAATTTTACCTGACTAAAACATACGATGAACGGTTGCAGGAACTGGGCCTGGCTAGTCTAGGAAAGGAAAGGACCAGGGGAGACAAGATAGCAGTCTTCCAGTAGTTGAGGGGCTGCCACAGAGAGGAGGAGGGAGGGTCAAGCTATTTCTCAAGGCATCCGAAGGCCAGAGAAGGAAGAATGGATGGAAACTGACCAGCGAGAGATTCAACCTGGAAATAAGGAAGAATTTCCCGACAGGGAGAGCAATCAACCCCACAGTGTGGGAAAGGGGGACAGGGCTAACTTTCGGTTTCCAAAATCCTTTGGGTCGTGACAAGGAAACCCCGGGTCCCAAGGAGCCCACCCCCAGCCCTGGAAGAGCTCCAGGATCTCCTCCTCCCCCAAAGCTGGGACAGGAACCTGCATGTGAGCCCCTCCTGGATCCAGTTATAAACAGGGCCATAAAAGGCAGGTGCACTTGGGACCTTGTCCTGGTTCAAAACCAGGGAGCAGCTGTTATCTTATCTGTTCCTCGGTTTCCCTTTCAGTTCTTCTCCAAGACAAACTTCCTGACTTCCCCAGAACTGCTGGGCATGTGGGGCCAGCAGGCAGGGCGGTTGGACTGGGTGACCTCTGAGTACTTTCCAACTCTCTAATTCTATAATGGTCTCCTACTTGAAAGAGGGGTTGGATTAGATGACCTCCCTTCCAATTCTGATTATCTGTAATCTGACTTTCGGAAACCCAGAGGGAAAGTCCAATACCTAGTCTCCTGGTATTTGAGCCTCTCCATTTCTCTCCATAAATTCCTTCAAAAATACCCAGAGAAACCTCAGTAAATACGAACCAATCTCGTTTCCTTTCCTGTCAAGGGAGGCAGAATGTCAGGACCGCCATCTTCCCTTCGCGTCCTGCCATAAAGAGCAAAGGGGGGAAGGGGGCTGGGAGGAAGGGAAAATTACAGGTTCTGTTTTTTTCCCGGTTTTTATTTCTGTGCGGTCTGCATACTGTTTAATTTTACCTCAGCATTTTCCGGGGCTCCCCGACTGTCTCGTCTGCACATGCAGGAGGCAATCTGCGCTGGGATTGGTTGCCGTACACACAAAGGGGGCGTTTCCAATTTTTCCCGCCTTTTTTCCTGCTGTCTCTTCTGTATGCTGTTTAATTTTACCTCAGGATTTTCCTGACTCTCTCGTGTTCCTCCTTTCGGGAGGATGACAAAGGCTGCCGTGTGAAATGTTTTCCTTTATAGAAAAGCCTCCAGCTTTGTGTCCTATTTCATTTGGAAATCAGCTGCTGCGCAACCCCAGGGCCCATTGCAAGCGCTCCGCTCTCAAGCGAGCGGAGGCTCTGGCGTGGCGACCGGGCCTGGGCTCGGGGTCCCTTGAGCAGAAGGGGGCTGGACGTGGCCCCACTGGGAGCCTTTCCTCACAGCTGGGGCCTCCTGGCTCACCCCTCTCCTCCCCCTCAGGGTTCTCCCTAAAGGACGGGGAGGGGGCAGCGCCCGGCGACAGAACCGGACGACTCGCCACGGGGCCGTTGAACGGTTCCACCGTTCGTTCCTTAAAGCTAATTCCAAGACGTTGCTGTCTGGCCACGGGGGTGGACTAGACGACCTCTATGCCCACGGCCTGAGGAGCCCTGGAGTTCGGCTGCGACCTTTTGCCCAGGGAGCCGAAGGAAGGAGGTCTCGTCCGAGGAGGCGGCGGGGCGGGCGGACCTCGGCCGGGAGGCGGCTGGGGGAGCAAACGGGGGGGGAAGGTGACGGCGAAAGGGAGGGTTTCTCTTCCCTCCCTCTCCTCCTCTTGGGGGAGGGCCCGGGCCAAGCCCTCTCCCCCGGCCGCTGCCCACCCCTCACCCGTCCGGGGAAAGGCAGCGAGCCGGCTCCGCGGCGTAGCAGCTGCCCATCCGGCCAGGCGCGGGGAGATCCCGAGCGAGGCGGCGATCGCGCGCAGGTTTTCCCTCAGCAGCGCAAGAGGGGGGGGGAAGGGTCTCGGGCTCCTTCCGAGGCAGGGCAGGGAGGGGGAGGAAGGGTCCGCCCGGGAGGGGGGCGGGGCTGGGGCGGGGGACCCCGAAGCTGGCGGCCGAAGCTAGGATCGGAACTAGCCGGCGGACGCTCCCAGCCCCCCCCCTCCCTTCCCCTCCCATCTTCTCTCTCCTTCCACACAGTCCGGGCTGAGGAAATCCGTCTACAACCACCAGTAAGCCAGGAATGAACTACCTTTCCATTTCAGCGTCGCCCCGGGTAGGTTGGAGGTTTCCGAAAGGGCGGGGGGGAGGGAGGCTTTGGGAACCAGGAGTTGAAAAATAAGCAAATTGTATTAAAAGATAAATCAGATTATTAAAATCCAAAGGGAGTGGCGGTGTTGAGTATGTCATCAGGGTACTTTGGCCTACAAAATAATTTCCAGTCCTCTGATTTACGCCTCAATTAGGAGATCAAACATTCCCGCTACGCAAAGGCTGAGAAATGACTTTCCCAGGGAATCAGTGATAGACAGAGCGATAGACAAGTTGATCCAGAAGTGGGATTACTTTAGTCCAGCCCCCTGCTCATACAGGAAGCCCTGTAACATTTCAGATAAATGGCTGTCCAATTTCTTCATAAACACCTCCAGTGTTGGAGCACCCACAATTTCTGGAGGCAAGTCATTCCCCTGGTTAATTGTTCTCACTGTCAGGAAATTTCTCTTTACTTGTAGGATGGTTCCCTCCTTGAATAGTTTCCATCCATAGCTTCTTGGAACACTGCTATCATGTCACCCCCTGGTCCTTCTTTCCATGAAACTAGACATACCCAATTCCAGCCACCGTTCTTTATATGTTTTAGCCTCCAGTCCACTAACAATTTTTGTTGCTCTTCCCTGCACTCTTTCTAGAGTCTCAAGATCTTTGTTTACATCTGGCAACCAAAACTGGATGCAATATTCCAAGTGTGGTCTTACCAAGGCCTTATGAAGTGGTACTAACACTTTATGTCATCTTGATTCTATCCCTCTTAATGCAACCTATGATTCTGTTGGGGTTTTTTTTTGACAACTGTACCATAGTGCTGACTCAGTTTTAAGTGGCTGTCCACTAGTACTCCAGGATCCCTGTTGCACTTACTACTGTTGAGCCAGGTATCACCTATACCAGTGCATTTGGTTTTTCTTTCTTAAATGTAGAACTTTACGTTTCTCACTGTTGATTTCGTTTTGTTAGATGGGACCCAATCTGTCGATCCTTCTATATCCCGAGCTTATCTTCTGGAGTGTTGGTATTCCTGTCAATTTGGTCTTGTTTGCAAATTGGATGAGTTCCCCTTCTATCCTCTTGTCTAAATCAATGATGAAGATGAACAGATCTTGCGAATCCTCCTGTTCTGTTCTTTTTTCCGTGTTCAGGTGGGTCTTGTGTCCTTTGAGGAGGTGACTGTGTATTTCTCTGAGGAGGAATGATCTCAGCTGGATCCTGACCAGAAAGTGCTGCCTTCGGAAGTCATGCTTGAAAACCATAGGAACGTGGTCTCTCTGGGTAAGAGTTTTCTACTCCCTAATCAGAGAGTTCAAGAAGACAGATTATAATTAGTTTTTTTTATTTAAAAACCTCTAATCAGATATTGTCTCCTGGGAGGGAGAAGGAAAGGATCTGGCCTTCTCGTGCTCCGAGGAAGGAAAGAGTCAATGTTTCTTTGCTTAGATGCTTTCTGTGCCATTTGTCTATATTTTTTCATTTCTATTTGAACATCTGTGAAGGCTGAAAAGAATTAAGGTGTGCTTTTATGTGTCCTCTGGAGGTCGTGTGAGAGGAGTGTGTTGTCATTTGTCCTCTTAAAACCTCCCCAAATTGTATGAACAGAATTTTCATGCTCAGTCCATGAAAGATCACTCTCCCAATCCAATTCCAGAACAATGGCCTCAGGCAGTGTGACTCAGCATCCTAGGGTACAGGTAATCCCCAAGTTACGACAGTTCACTTAGCGACCATTCCACGTTACGACCAGCCCTCCCCCAAGTACTTGAGACCTAGTCCTGAAATCATGAGTATTGCAGCATCACGGCCATTGTTCATACTTACAAATGACAGTAGAGGCTCTGCAACATTCACCCAACCTATCCTCCCACCCTACCCAGCTGGGACTTACTGTATTTTTCAGACTATAAAATGCCCTCCCCCACTCCTCCACAAAAAGCGGAAATGTCTGTGCCTCTTATAGAGCCTGTTCTTGGCCTCCCAAACCCTCCGTGTGTCCCATTTCCGCCCTCCCTGGCAGCCAGAAGTACTCTGCAGGCCAAAAACGGGCCTGTTTTCGGCCTCCCCAGCATTGGGGAGGCTGAAAATGGGACGCACAGAGGGTTTGAGCTGCCAAAATCTGGCCCGTTTTTGGTATGCAGAGTGCTTCTGCATGCTGGGGAGGGAAAAAACAGGATGTGCAGAGGGTTTGTGAGGCCAAAAATGAGCCCATTTTTGTCCTGCAGAGTGCATCTAGATGCCAGGGAGGGCAAAAATGGGACAGGCGGAGGCCAAAGCTTTTTTTCTTCTTGTGTTCCTTCTAGGTGTGACCATAAGACCTAGGTGTGTCTTATGGCCTAGTGTGTCTTAATAGTTAAAAAAATATGGTACATTGCGATGATGTGGTGAGCCATATCTTCTCTTGCATGCTTCGGTGCACTTGCAGAAAAGAGAGTGAGAGACACATGAGATCAGCAGTGGGAAATTGATCTCATGTGATCTCGCACTACACTGCTTTAGGCCTCTGCTCTCTGCTAACCAAGGCCTGCACGAGATCCAGGGCCATATGCTTTTCAAAGAGGGAAGGTCTCTTCATTTTCAAATACTTTTGCCCTGGATCTCGTGCAGTCCTCTGTTCTTAAAAGAACACAGGCCTAAAGTACTGCTGTGCGAGATCACGTGGGATTAGTAGCCTGAAAACTTGTACTACTGGTCTCGTGTGATCTCATAATAAAGTGCTTTAGGCTTCAGATCTCTGTGAACCGACGCCTGTACCAGATCTGGACAAAGATCCGTTGCAAGCCAATGGGACTTTGGGGCAGTGTAATAGCCATTCTTGAAGCATCCCAACCTTTCCAATCTCAGCGTGAAGAGCATTTACAAGCCAATGGGAGGCTTTAAGCAAGGGATTTATCTCCAAAATCTCATCGCTGGGATCGAGGAAGAGGCCGAGGGGGAATCCTGCCCGCCAGACAGACAACGTGGAGCAGCTGCTCCAAAGTACACCGGGGAAGAAGGAGCTTGTTTCAAAATTGTTTCATTTCTCCCAGGTCTCTGTGGAAATTAAGCCACCTCAATAAATCTTAAGTTTTCTCCTAATTCCTCCTTGGATGTTTCCCGTTGGATTATTCCTTAACTCAAAACTGATTCTGAGTGAGATTTGCATATATATAGATAATTGTAAAGAAAGAGATGTATTCTAGATATTTTCAAAGTTTTCATGACTCATGAATATAGAAATCATGTCTATATCACACCAGTGTAGGCATGCAAACATATAACCTAAATTTTCAGAGAAATTCAGAAGGAAATTCAACGGACTTTCTAACTTTGATCTTTTTCTCTAACCTTGTTATCATTTTCTTTTTCTTTTTTTTAATTGAAGTTTTTTACTGTTATTTAAAAAAAACAAATCCATCTTTCAGTTGCACAGTGTGTCGACTGGGTACATATATCTTGTGCACATATTAATATTGTATACATTTTTACTAAGTTTACATTCATATTACAACCTATTCAACATTATATATCATTATAACAATATCATTTAATTTTTGACCTTATATTCCAACCATTCATAAAATAAATCCCATATCATATAGTATTCCATTTCTTGTTCTCTAATTGCCAATGCTAATCTACTCATTTCTGCAGATTCCAATATTTTCTTAATCACCTCCTCCTCCATTGGAACTTTTTCATTTTTCCAATTTTGAGCAAATACAATTCTAGCTGCTATTCATATATGTATCATTAAATATGTTTTTTCTTTACTATAGACCTTGTTATCATTTTCATTTCCCTTTTGCTTTGAAGGTAATAATGCGTAGGAGAATCAAGATTCCTGTGAACTGTTCCAAGTGATCAATGCTAAAGATGGAACGGAGAAGTTTGGAATTCAAATAGAATTCAAAAGCCATGAGAAAAACCAGTCAAAGAATCGGAATCAGGAAAACTCATCTTCTTCCACTGATGCTCCGATGCAAGACTTTCTTGCCCAACAAGAGAAAATAAGGAAAAATATGCTGGAAAAAGTGTGAAGCTAATCAAAGCGAAAGTACAAGTAAATGAACACTTTAACCCAAAACAAAGGAGATGATACTATAAGAAGAAACAACGGACAAAATTGCAATGGGACATTCATTCTTTCTCATGGGAGTAACTTCCTTACATCTCAAAAAGTGATTGACACAAAAGAGAACTCTTATAAATGTTTGGAATGTGGAAAATGTTTTAGAACAAGCAGGCAACTTACTTCCCATGAAAGGATCCACACAGGGGAGCAGCTCCACAAATGCATGGAGTGTGAAAAGACCTTTGCTCGGAGCACTAACTTACTATCCATAATAGGATCCACACAGGGGAGAAACCATATAAAGGCATGGAATGTGGAAAGATGTTTGCTCATGACAATGGACTTAGAAGCCACAAAAAGATCCACACGAGAAAAACAATATGAATGCACAGAGTGAGGAAAGATCTTTGCTCAAAGAATTCATCTTATTTCCCATAAGGTGTTCCACACGGGGAGAAGCCATATAAATGCATGGAGTGTGGAAAGACCTTTGCATAGGGCAGTAATCTTAAAAGGCACAAAAAGATCCAATCAGGAGAGAATTTTCCATAATATGATACACTCCGCAGAGAGACCGTATAAATGCATGGAGTGTAGAAAGACCTTTGCTGAAAGAAGTAATCTTATTTCCCATAAGACGATTCACATGAAAGAAGCCATATAAATGCACGGAATGACCTATGCTCATAGATGAAATCTTGTTTCCCATTATATGATTTCCCATATACTCAAATAAAATGAAATAAATGCATGGAATGTGGAAAGACCTTGGCTCAGAATGGTCATCTTACTTCTCATCAAAGGATCCACGCTGGGGACAAACTATATAGCAATAGCAATTCCACTTAGACTTATATACCACTCCACAATGCTTTACCACTCTCTGAGAAGTTTACAAAGTCAGTATATGGTCCCTAGCAATCTGCAAAAAGTATATAGCTTCTTAGAAGGCTTGAGATGGTGGCCAGATAGCAGATTGTAGAGTTGGGAGGGACCCTGGAGGCCGTCTAGTCCAACCCTTGTCGGAGTTCTGCGAGGAAAGGAACGGAAGCGGAGGAGAAACGGAATCTCCGTTCGGGGCCGCCTTGCGAAGGAAAGGGGGGATCCTCCTGACCCCCACAAGGAAAGAAAACGGGGTTTGGAGGGGTGGGAGACCCGAAGGAGCCGCTTCGTCCAGACGTTCCGAGCAAGGGAGATGCGGGTTTCAAGAAGGGGAATCGCCTCTCCCTGGTTTACTTCAGGGTTTTCCGGGGCTTCCCTCCCATTTGGGGGGTGTTCTGTGGGTGACCCCCGACTTCCCCTCGCTACCTCTTCCCTTGTCTTCCAGTGCAGCAGCTCTTCCTTTGGCAGAATCTACCCATGAAATGAACACACGTGTGTATGTGTGTGTGTGAGAGAGGGGGGGTAGGAATGTGTATCGGGGAGGAAGCGTTTTTCTCGGATGTTTTACCTGGGAGGGGACAGAGCGAGCGGAACGATCAATGGGAATTCTCCCTAGTTAAGCATCATCGGTCTCCGGGCAGAGTCCTTTGAGACGTCACCCGAAGGAGAAGGGAGAGTTCGGCGCAGAGAGCGAAAGTGAAAGTAAGGGGGGGCTGTAGCTCAAGGGGGGGTTCAGGGCAGGCCCTGAGGGGACCCTCCACTTTCTTTGCTCTCTTCACTGTTCTCTGCCAGGGATTCCCGCTACTCCCCCCCCCCCGCTCTTATTTCTTCCCCATGCAAATCAACAACCGCCCTTCTTGAACCAGAACTGACCTTCCCTTTGCGGTGGGTCAGAAAACCCCTCAGCGCCGGGCGGGAAACCTGCCCTCCGGCAGCTCCTTTGCCAGGAAAGGAGCCAAAGGCAGAAGCTTTGGGGAGGGCAATGACCCCACGTGATCGGGGGAGGGCCACTCCCACCGCGTGTGTGCGTGTGTGTATGTGAGGTGCCTGAGGACTCTCCAATCAACCCCCAAGTCCTCGCTGGCTGAGGGGCTGCGCCTCCCCTTCTCTCCTCCGCCGCAGCCCCACTCCGCGTCGGATTGGGAGGGGAGGGCAAAAGGAAGTCCACGCTCCCCTTCCAGGGCTGGCCTGACCCGCCCCCCCTTGAGCCGGAGCCCCCCCAAACAATGAAAAGATTCGCCCTCCCACTTTCCCCGCTTCTCTCTCTGCGCTGAGCTATCTCCTCTCACGGGTGAAGTCCAGGGAGATTCTGCTCGGAGACCGATGACGCTGCAGAAACGACGATTCTCATTGGTGCTTCCCCTCGTTCCTCGTGAGTGGGGGCGGGCTCCCGCCTGAGGGGATCTGCGCTCTGATTGGTTGCGGCGGGTGGAAAGGGAGCGTTTCCCTTTTTTCCCGCCTTTTTCTTCTCTGGGCTGTTTGAATTTACCTCAGGATGTTCTTGACGCGTTTTTCAAGGAGGGGAATCAAGGAGGTCCTCGCCTCAGTTCAGAGCCCGATTCCGCCTCTGGGGCTGGGAGCCTCCGCGTCTTCCTCCCCTCTCTTTGGGGGCGCTTGTCGGGCGGCATCCATGGGCTCTGCTGGGCTCCCCCTGATGCTGCTGATGGGGGCGCTGGGCCGGATCCCCGGAAGCGAAGGTGGGAAGGAGACCCGGCAAGGAGAAGGGATGGGAGGGGCCGTCAGGGCTCCTGGGAGGAGATCTCCTCCTTCACCAAATGCTCCAACTGGCACAACTCTTGGATGGATTAATGGGGGGGGGGGTCTGAATGAGCCCCCCCCCAAAGATGGTCCTAAAAAGATCGAGTCCTGTGCAGAGTACTTTGCTAACAATGTTTCTCTCTCGGAGGGATTGTTTTTAATAACTTAATTCTATAAGGCGGATGAACATTTACTTTGTTATTTGGAATTCAAAGCAGAGTTTAAAGCAAAGGACCTTTCAGGTGTGGATTGCTGTTGTTTTTCATAATAAGTCCATTTGCATCTGGGAACATTAAAGATCTTTGTGGAATAGCTAAAAAAAAAAGGCAGTGGCTTTACAAAGGGAAAATTTTGAACCAGAAATTCTGGATGAGAAAACATTTCAGCAGGAAAATGGATGGAGCATTTTTAAATCAGTGGAAATTGAAAAGTTTCAATGTGGCATTTTATTGAAAAGATCTTCAACTCGTATCGATTACTTTTAGTAGGGAAACAAACTATCAAATAGTTGATGAAAGCTGTTCCACTGGTTAATTGTCTTCACTGTAAGGAAGATTCTCCTTAATTCAAGGTTGCTGCTCTCCTTGATTATTTTACATGCATTGTTTCTTGTCCTGCCCTCTGGTGTTTTGGAAAATAAATTGACCCCCCTCCTCTTTGTGGCAACCTCTCAAGTACTGGAATACTGCTATCCTGTCACTCCTAATCCTTTTCTATAGACGAGCCGCCCCCAAATCCTGCAACCGTGCTTCATGTGTTTTAGTCTTCAGGCCTTTAATCATCTTAGCTGCTCTTCTTTGCACTTTCTCCAAAGTTCAAACATCTTTTTTGTAATTTGATGACCAAAACTGAATGCAGTATTCCAGGTGTGGTCTTACTAAGGCTTTATAAAATGGTACTAATACTTCACACGTGATTTTGATTCTATGCCACTGTTTATATAATCAAGGATTATATTAGCTTTTTTGGCTGCTGGTGCAGACACGTGACTCATGTTTAACTGATCATCCATTCGGACTCCCAAGGTCCCTCTCACAATTACTGGTTTTGAGCCAGATTTCCTGTAATCTGTTTTTCCTGCCCAGGTGTAAAATCTTACTTTTCTCCACATTAAGTTTCATTTTGTTGGATTCAATCTTGTCTCATTTGGATCAAAAAGGCACAATATGCATACACATAAAAATCTATAGGTGATAATAAAGTAATAATAATTGATGGCTTGCCAGGGTAAAAGAAGTTTGGAAACTGTGTAAATAATATTTGTAAAGTACATATTCAATAGATGCATAACTATTCTAGAATATTGGATAATAATTGAGTGATTAAGTAATTGAAGAGTAAGAGGTTGAATAACACATGAAACCGTGTGCTAAACTTAATAGTCTTGTTTTCTTTTGCCCTTTCTCTAATTTACTTTTTTTCTCTCTTTCCCTTTCTTTTTCTTTCCTCTCTCTCAGCCAATCTCTTTCTTTTTTAAAAATAAAGTTTATTCAGGATTTCAAGAAAAATTTAAAAAAGGAAACAAGTATTCACATTTTACAGCATTGTTATAACAGTATGCATGTTCTTCAGTGACAATTCGATTCATTTACTACCAATAAATCTATCGCTTATTTACTGTCCTTACTTATTTATGTTATTATTAAATGTTTACAGTATTTTACATATATACACATTTACATACACATATATCATATATCCAATTCTTCTTTAAGGTTTCTTTGGTCGTTTTCACTAAACATCTTTAGTTCCTTTTTTTTAGCCAATTATACCATATATTCCATATTTTTAAAAAAATCATTTTTTTAAAAATATTTTTATTTATTAAGACAAACATATACAGACAGAAACATAAAAACATAAAACCATCTTCCAATTATATACATACAGTGTGTCAGTTGGTTACAAATCTTTTGTTCTATCCTTTCATAGTCCTTACAAGTTGTATAGATTCTCAAATTGTCAATCTAGCATATGCTTATATATTTATCAGTTATTAATCATTCATTTGACAAAATTATTATTCCATCATTTTATACGAGATATTCTAGATTTTATTATAAATTTACATTATGCATTCATCCAATGGTTATATATTTTATATTATATTCTATATCGATCTATTGAGCTTCTATTACAAAACTTCCTAATCTGTTTCATTGCCATTTCTTTTTCTCTAGCCATTGATAAAATAAGTCCGATATCATATAAAATTGTTTATCTTGTTCTCTAATTGCAAATGTCATTCCTTATTTTTAATACCATAGTTAATCTGATCATTTCTGCGCGTTGATGAGTTTTCAGCCAATCTCATTGTACACATGTTGTACTCTGGCAAGAAAGGTGATAATAAAGTAAGAGCAATTGATGGCTTGCAAGGATTTTACAATCTCTGAACTCTGTTCCCATCATAAACCACATCAGCAGTTCAAAGGACGGAGAGATTGTGCAGCCACAGAGAACGAGAGATCCACCTGCCACCACGGATTCTGGATTCCTCCGACCAGGTGAGGACCCCTCCAGAAGCGCCGTGAACCCCGAGTTGGCATTTGCTGATCCAGCAGAGTGGAGTGGGGCGAGGACAGGGCTGTTCCTCGGTACCTGGTGGATAATCTAGGAAATTGGGGTGAGGGCAGCGGGGTTGCTCCTTTTCGGAAGGCTGCTGAATTCTGTGCGGGCAGCCCAACAAGGGGAGAGCTGGAATGGGAGGAAGGGAAGGAGGGGATACCTTCTTCCAAAGCCCCACCACCACCATTATGACTCTCAATCCCAACTCCCCAGGAGTTTTCCCAGCGAGATTCCACACTGTGATCCTTCCAGAGGATCAGACTTTGCTCTCTGTGCTGTGGTGGGAGGGGAGAGAGAATGGGAGGGGCTAGAGACAAACCACTTTGCTCTTGTTCCTCCTCCCCTGAAAGCCTGCCGTGGGTGGTTGGGGGTGGGGGAGTTGGCTGAAGGCCCCAAGGTTGAGGGCTCCTTCCAGGAGGGGCGAAGGAGGAAAATGGGCAGGTGTCTCCATGTCAGGTACAGATTAACAAAGTTGGAGGTCATCTAGTCCAACCCCCCACCCAAGCAGGAGACCCTACACCATTTCTGACAGATGGCAGTACAGTCTCTTCTTGAAAGCTTCCAGCAATGAAGTTCCCACAACTTCTGAAGGCAATTTCTGTTCCATGGGTTGATTGTTCTCCCTGTCAGAAAGTTTCTCCTTATTTCCACTTATTGAATCTTTCCTTGATCTTTTACATCCATTCTTCCTTGTCTGGCTTACAGGCGCTTTAGAAAATAGCTTGACCCCCTTCCTCTCTGTGGCAGCCCCTCAAATATTGGAAGATGCTCTCCTGTCTCCTCTGGTCCTTCTCTTCACTAGACTAGCCAGGCCCAGTTCCTGTAACCGTTCTTCATATGTTTTAGTCTCCAGTCCCCTCAACATCCTGATTGCTCTTCTCTGCACTCTTTCTAGAGCCTCAACATCTTTTTTTATAGTGTGGTGACCAAAACTGGATGCAGTACTCTAGGTGTGATCTTACTAAGGCTTTATAGAATAGTATTAGTACCTCCCTTGATCTTGATTGTATCCATTTGTTAATGCAACTTAGGATTGCATTAGCTTTTTTGCCTGCTGCTGCACACTGCTGGGTCATAATTAGCTGGTTGTCCACTAAGACTCCAAGATCCCTCGTAGTTACTGCTATTGAACCTGGTTTCACCCAGTCTATATGTGTGCTTTGGGTTTTTTTCTTGCCTAAGTTAAGACTTGACTTTTCTCTACATTGAATTTCATTTTGTTAGATATGGCCCAGGGTTCAATTCTGTCGAGATCCATCTGGATCTTGAGCCTATCTTCTTGGGTGTTGGGTATTCCTGCCAGCTTAGTATCATCAGCAAATTTGGTAAGTTCCCCTTCCATTCCCTCATCTAAGTCATTTATGAAGATATTGAAGAGTCCTGGGCCTAAGATGAAACCTTGTGGCACGCCACTGCTTCCTTCCCTCCATGTAGACTTAGACCCATTAAGGACTACTCGTTGAGTAGGGTTTGCCAGTCAGTTGCGAGCCAATCTAGTGGTGCTGCTATTTATCCCACTTTTTCTAGCTTACGAAGAAGTAGGTTGTGGTCTACTTTGTCGAATGCCTTGCTGAAGTCTAAGTATATTATGTCCACAGTATTTCATTGGTCTACTGTGTCACTGTGTTGAAGAATGAAATAAGATTGGTGTGGCATGATCTCTTTTTAACAAACCCATGCTGACTGCTAGTTACTACTTTGCTTGTTTCTACATGTTGATAGATCTGTTTTTTTATTATCTTTTCCATTATCTTCCTGGATATTGATGTTAAGCTGATTAGCCTGTAGTTTCCTGAGTCTGGTTTTTTCCCGTTTTTGAGGATGGGAACCACATCAGCTCTTTTCCAGTCCTGGGTGCTCCATGGTTTATGGAAAATATGGTACTGTGGTTCTGAGATGACCTCTACCAGCTCCTTTAAAACTCTGGGATGTAATCCATCAGGCCCTTGTGATTTGTGTTCATCAAGATCAGATAGGTGTTCTTTTACTATTTTTTTGCTTATTTTAACTTTTATTTCTGGTCTGTCTTTTAAGTTATGTTTTTGGTGGGTTGAGCAATAGTTTCTTTTTGCATGAAGATAGATGCAAAGAATGAGTTAAGCAGTTCTGCTTTCTCTCTATTGCCTGTTACTTCCTTGCCATCTTCTCTCTTTAGCGGACTGACTGTTTCCTTGATTTTTTGTCTTGTTATTTATATGTTGGAAGAAACTTTTTTTTATTATCTTTGACTTTTGTTGCAAGTCTTTGTTCGTTCTGAGCCTTTACTATCCTGACTTCGTCTTTGAAGATTCTGGCTATCTGCTGATATTCTGCCTTAGTTGTATGTCCCTCTTTCCATTTTTTGTACTTGTCCTTTTTGTCTTTCAATTTGCCAAAGAGATCTTTATGCATCCATCCTGGTTTCATCTTGGATTTCTTGTTTTTCTTTCTCAGTGGTATTGTGCTGGTCTGGGCTCCTATGATCATACTTTTCAGAGTTTCCCAAGATTCCTGAGTTGTTTTCCCCTTTAGGATTTTCATCCATGGAATCTTTCCCAAGTTCTCTCTGAGTTTATTAAAATCAGCTCTTTTAAAATCCAAGACTCTGGTGTCATGTTCTATTGCTTGTGTTTGTGTTGAATTCTAATATGACATGGTGTCGCGTTGTCGCGGTTTGCTCGTTGTCCTTAGGTTCTCTGATCAGCCCGTAGAGCCCCCGCAGGGGTGAAATTTAGAGGGACCCTCGCGAGGGTGAGTACTTAAGTACTAGAATCAATAATTGACACAGACACCATAGTTTCTCAAGGTGAGAGAGCACGTTGTGCCCGGGGTAGATGAAGAAGTCCCCCGATTGCAACGCACCACCCTCTTTTATTTTGCAGTTTTATCAGGGCGGGGGGAGCGAGACATATGTGAAGAGGAGCAAGGAAGTATAATTCTAATGGCGCCATGGCAGGATGCGACCACTGTTGTGTGCTAAGATAGCGTGATTATCTATTAACAAGATATATGTGGTCAGCTAGTTTCTGTAACTATTTGCCTACGTGTCGTGCCAAGCTGAGTTTATCATGCAATTCCTAACTTGAGAAGGTCATTCTTAGGGCCTTAGGTCAAGAGGACTCTCGAGGTTTACTACAAGTCCTCTTTTCTTTGTTTTTAAGGTGCCGCGATATCCGATTCAAAATATAAGCCTTTCTCCTTTGGAGTATCATAGTGCTTGGATAAGGACATACCCTCTGGGACATCCCGATCCGATTGCACAACCTCGTTCAAGGGCAGGTTATCAGAGTCGTCATCGGAACATAAGTGCAAAAGCGGAGCTTTGCACTCCTCAGTTGGGATTGCCATATATACATGATTTTGCATTAAGAGATTAAGTTGCGCAGCAGCTTTAGCTTCGGCAATAGCATTTAAACTACGTTTGATCATTGAAATAAAGATAGGTAATAAACAGGGTAGCAGAAAACATCCTATAGCAATTATAGCCACCAAAATAAAAATAGCCTTTAAACCGGGAAACTTGGGGAGAAACTCGTCAAACATTCCCCCTATGTCCACTCCCTTCCATGTTTGGAAGGAAAGCCAATTTTCCGGTACTGGAAACGTGAGATTGATGGGATTGCACTGATGTTGCATACAGTTGGGATCGGGAACTCTAAGACGGGTGATATAGAGTTTTTTAAGGTTATCCCTCTTGGGTATGGTGTCGGGTCGCACTGTGAGCCCTCTGGATTGAAAGTCCACACATTTCCATTCATTGCAGTAGGTGCCTTTGCCACAGGGGTCGTGTTGATTTGAAGTTCTGGCACAGATGTACTTTTCGTTGCTGGAATATGTCCGTCGCCAGACAAGTGAGCCGCATTCGTTTGTGCCATAGTCCATGGCTTCGCAGGCATCAAAAGTGACCGATTGGGATACCTTCGGATTATAAAAGTCATGATTGACCAGTGTCTTTTTCGATGAGCCAGCTCCGACAGTGATGAGGATGTTGTAGCGATGAGTGGGGCCTGTGGGGTCATAACAGGTTTGTTTGTTGTTATCTTCACAAATACTATACGTCGTGCTATTCCACACACAGGTGTGCGTGGATGGTTTGGTGCAAATAAAATGGGTGTGATATATTAATGTAGTTCTGATGGTCTGCCCCTGTTGTGTTTTTTGCAAGCAGGGGGTGCAATGTTTAGCATCTTGGGAGGTGAGTGCACTTCGTGTCCTCCGTTGGGGGGGGATAAACTTCTGTCGTAGGGATAATGTCAGCCGAGAAGAAGTGGCAAAGCCTCGTACCATTTTTGTAATTTCACATTGGTATAGACCAAAGTCTGAGAGGGTCAGATCAGTTACTGAAAGATGAGTTGCTCTAAAATGATAATTGATGGTATATTTGGGTGAGTCTTGTAGATATATGGTATTGTTGAAAAACCAGCGCCAGATGATTCCCTTTTGCTTGATTGGAGACCTCTGGTAACAGGAGAGGGCCTGAGAGCGAAGATGCAGTGCTCCTTCATTGTTGTAACGGTGCGTGTGAATCAAGGAGTTGAATTTAGGATGTGGAGAGGACTCGAGAAGCTGTCTACGAATTCGTTGTCCGCGGAGCGGTGACCAGGAACCAGGATAGCGGTCAGGGAGATGGGAGCCAGGTGCATCCCATAGGCAGCTGGTGGTATCACAGGGAGGTTGGCAGCAGGAGAAGTGGCGCACCAGGGTATGGGAAAAAGATTGAGGAGAAGATTGAGACAAAAGGAGCCAAGAAAGAAACATAGAGGGTAGTGGGGGGCGAGTTACAGAGAAAATGGAAAAGAGATAAACTGTATGATTGAAAGATTGACGGGAAGCAAGAAAGCCTAAGCAGGAATAAGGTCCCACCGTATTCGCGGTGACATAGACATGTAGGTAGACCCGACAGGGTTGGTAGCCATACAGAAGAGAGACGTGAGGTGAGGGACGCAAGGCACGGCCTTGATGTTGAAAGGCATAATTACAGGCGGAAAGAGAGATGTCTTCAAAGGCAAAGGTAACGCGTGTGAATGGAGGGGCGAAGATAACAGCAGGATCAGCCCGAAACTGAGAAAAGACAGGAGATATCAGAATCAGAAGGGCTAGGAGAGGAACACTTGTCCTTAGCCTCCCCATGATAAGGTCGAACACAGCGCGCAGGCACCCAAAGAACACGATCAGGAAGTTGAACAGCAGCGTATCCTTTGCCCCAAGTGATCAGTTGCACAGGTCCCTTCCACTTCGGATCTGGAAGTTGCCTGAAATAAACAAGAGGTCTGGAGGTAGGGACAGGAGGTGTGGTAAAGTGACGAGAAGCAGCCGTAGAAGAAGGAGAGCCAGTAAGATTCAGAAAGTTCAAGGTATATAAACATACATTTAACACATTCTGTAACGCTGGGAGGTTCGGGGGGCGTATGCCTTTTTTCCCCATGTATCGATCAAGGGCCGTTTTGAGTGTTAAATTTGCTCTTTCCACAATAGCTTGGCCTTGGCTATTGAATGGAATTCCAAATTTGTGTACAATGGACCAATGATGACAGAACTCCGAGAAGGAGGAGCTCGTGTATGCAGGACCATTGTCTGTTTTTAAAATTTTTGGACATCCCAGTGTTACAAAGGTCCGAATGCAATGATTGATAGTGTTTTTAGTAGTCTCCCCCCTTTGCAGTGTGGCCATGATGAACCCAGAGTAAGTGTCTACAGACACGTGAATATACTTCCAGGGCGCAAAGGATGGATACTGAGTAACGTCCATTTGCCATGTGTCACAGGCCTCGGTGCCTCTAGGATTTACTCCTTCTGGGACACTTCGTGCCTGCAGACTACATGTAGGACATTGTTGAACAATTGCCGCGGCTTCTTGATGAGTAATTCCAAATTGTCTCACCAGAGCCTTTCTATTTTGATGAAAATAATCATGACTTTCTCCTGCTGTTAAGGTGTTATTCTGCAGGATTGGTAACAAATGCAACTTGCAGGCCTCATCTGCCATGTGATTGCCTTCTGAAAGAAATCCGGGCAGATGCTGATGGCTTCTGATGTGGGCCACAAACAGAGATTCTTTCCTTTCCTTCAATAGGTCTTGTAACTGTAAAAAAAGCGTCATTAAAGGAGAAGGGGTTGCAGGAGAAATGTAGGCATCAAATATATTCAAGGCCAATTGTGCCACATACAGACTATCAGATATTACATTAATTGGCTGGTTGGGAAAAAGTGTGAGTGCCATATTGAAGGCAGACAGTTCAGCCTGTTGAGCAGAAGGTTGTGGTGTGGTAAGTTTTTTATGCCATTGATTGTCAGTTTGCCACACACAAGCCCCGATGGTTTTAGAACCATCAGTGAATACAGTAAGACAATCTTTCACTGGTTGTTGTACTAAAGGAGTCTCTAGAGTGAGCGGAATTGTTTTCAGCACTTGTATGCGTGGGTCTGGTGGTAGATGGCAGGAGACATTCCCTTGCCACCCTTCCAACGCATCTTGTAACGCATCAGAATTTTGGAAGAGTGGTTCCCATTGTGTTAGTCTGCAGGGAGTGTAAAGCGTGCAGATGTCCACACCCATCAAGGCTCTAGCTCTTTTCCTCCCCCGTTCTATAAGAAGGGCCATTTGTGCAGCTCTTGTGGTGATTGATGCTTTTGGGGTATGAGGAAGGTGAATCCACTCTAAAATGTGTAGCTTCTTTGAAGTCGAGATTTGAACGATGATTGCTGTAAGGAGTGTGGGTGTGGGAAGAAGCGCCAATGAGAGTGCATGATTGTGTAATGAGCGGTCCACCCAATGGGTATGCAAGGCGCTATTGATTTCTTTAAGAGCATTAAGCTGTTGCTCATTCAGCCAAATGAGATCTGCTGGATGCTTAAGGCCGACCAATGCTTGAAATAATGGCGAGAGAGTATGAGTTGAAATGGAAAGATATGGGCGAGCCCAATTGAGCGTGCCCAGGCATTGCTGTAACTGAACCAAGGTTGCAGGTTGAGGGAGTGTGAGAACAGGAAGGTGAGGTGAAGCTGTGGAGGCTAAAACCTTGTGTCCTAAATATTGTAACGGATAATGAGACTGCACCTTTTCTGGTGCTACATGCAGTCCTGCAAAAGCAAGGAGAGAGAGAAGACATGGAAAAGTTTTACATACTGTACCTTTAGGACCATCAGCTGCAATCAGGATGTCATCCATGTAATGATACACTAAAAATTCAGGAAATTTGTCCCCACAGGGTTGTAAAGCTTTATTTACAAAATATTGACACATCGTAGGAGAATTGAGCATTCCTTGGGGAAGAACTTTCAATGATTATGAGATCAAATGTTACAGGAATTAAATTTGGATTTGGAAGGCCGCATTGCAATGGGCCCATAGGTTGCAATATAGCGTTCAGAACACGGAGATCCTGTAGGAGGCGCCATTTGCCACTTTTCTTTTTAATTACAAACACTGGTGTGTTATATGGGCTGGTAGATGGTTCAATATGACCTTCTGCCAATTGTTGTTGAACAAGAGTGTGAAGTGCGTTTAATTTTTCTTTTGTAAGAGGCCATTGATCAATCCAAACAGGAATATTTGATTTAAGAGTGAGAGAAAGAGGAGAAATAGCCATAATTCAAGGTATGTAGAGAGAAGTGTGGAGTTGAGATAGCAGGTCACGGCCCCACAAATTGCAATGTAATGGAAGGACAAAGGGTTTAAGATAAGCAGTCACAGAGGAATGAGGCGTAGAGGCAGTAAGCCAAAGTGAGCTAACCTTTGCTACCTGCGCTCCACCGACGCCTTGTACTGAAGTTGTTTCAGCAAGGGGCCAAGAGGATGGCCACTCAGAGGATCGAATGACAGAGACGTCAGCTCCGGTGTCAATCAGGCCAGCAAAAGATTGGCCATTCAGCAATATAGTTAACATAGGTTTGGAGGCTTGAACAGATTGCTGTAGAGCAAACAAAGAAGGGGTTTCAGGAGAGGGAAGAAGAATGAGAGTAGCCACAATCGTTCCCGCTTTCAGGGAAAAGCACCGGTCGCCAATGGCAGCGAGAGAGAGATTTTTCAGAGAAGAGGAGTCGTACAAAAAGGGTGCAGCGACTACGCCTTCAATGGTAAGGGAGGAGTTAGGTATGAGCAAAACAGGCAAGGAAGGCGGAAGTGGCTTCAGAACAGTGATAGAAAGAGGGAGAGTGAAGACCGAACCAGGATCATCATAAACAATGTCCTCTGTCAGCTGTACAGGGAAAAAAGTAGGTTGTAAAAAGGAAAGAGAAGAGGAAAGAGAAGTTTCAGCCTTTGTAGCGGGGTTAGCTGAAGACCCCATGCCTAGTTTTCCGATTGCTGAGCAGGAGGAGGGTTAGAGCGACATTGGGAAGCCCAATGAAAACCTTTTCTGCAACGAGGGCAAACAGTTTTTGGCTTGGCAGCATAGGGTGCATTACCCCGAGACTGGCCACGAGGCGTTCCCCCCCCACCCGGCATTCTACACTGATTTTTAAAATGGCCAGGCTTCCCACAATTAAAACAATTGCCAGAGCGAGACACGGCAAGGGCGTCAGACGACGGAGGGGAGGAGGGGAGGGATGCAGAAATGGAGGTAGAGATGGCAGCAGCAAGGGCGCTCATTTTGTGAGAAGTAGTTCCCACAATCCTACAAAGCTGCAGGAACTCAGCCAAGGTTACACCAGGTTTATTAGCAACAGGTTGAAGTATTTTTTGACAATCTTCATTCGCATTGGTGTAAGCCAGTTTAATAAGAAGTTCTTGTCTGGCCGCCTCATTGTCAATTTGGCGTTCCAGAGCGGTTTGCAAACGGTTAACAAATGAAGAGTAAGACTCGTCAACCTCCTGCACTACCTTCAAAAAGGTGTGTGTGGATTTAGAGTCTGAGTCATCCACACGTTTCAGGGCATTCATCGCACAAAGATGAATGATTGCAAAGGCACGGCGAGGGCAAGTTTGTTGCTGAATCAGGGTGGAGTATAATCCTCTTCCCTTTAAGTGATCAGCAATGACCAGATGAGGGAGGCCTCGTCTTATTTCAGCATCTACTAATTTTTCATATTCAGACTGCCAAACAATATACTGGGCAGGAGTCATAAGCATGGAAAACAACATCTTCCAATCATATAACAGCATTAGTGTTAGCAGACACGAGAGAATCAAGCATGCCACGAGTGTAAGTGGATTGCAGTCCATACATATTTACAGCCTCTTTTAAATTTTTCAGCACTCTTAACTCTATGTTGTTATGAACATGAGCGCCAGGGGCTCCCGGAACAAGAGTCATAGGGTAAGCAGAAGGTATATCACAAGATTCTAAGGTGAAGGAAGGAGAAGCCAGGATAGCAGTAATATTTCCCCCCGAGGGATGTGGGGACGGAGGAGCAGTAGGAATGGGAGAGACAGAAGGAGAGGAAGGCTGCAGACGATTGTGCGGAGTGTCAGAGTGAAAAGGAGGGGCAGAGGCAAGCTGAGGAATATCATCCGAAGAGTCGGCAGATTGGTAAGGTGGGGGAGAAGAATCAAAGTGAACAGCAGGAGGCTTAGCAGTTTTAGAGGCAAGAGATAAAGACTCGGGGAGAGTGGTGGAGGGGTAGATAGTATTGAGCGCAGCCATTATCGCACGCCAGGACATAAGAATGTCCGGTGGAGCTCTGGGGACATCATACAGATATTTTCCCAAGCGTTCCCACGAAGTGCGACGCAGCGTGCCCTCAGCCGGATAAGCAGGACAGTGCTGCTCCATATAAAGCAAGAAGGAGGTGATAGATTTTCTAGACAAGATATATACAGTGGTGCCGTTAATTTTCTGCAAACAATTAGCCTTCTTCACTAATTGGTAAAGTTCGTCCCTATGAACTGACGAAACTTTGGAGAGTGAGGAGCCCATTACTTACGATTGTACAGAGCCTTTGCCAGGTGCGTAGCAACGGGAGTGAAGGCAGCGCACCTCTAGACAGAAGTCACGCCGTGGAGCTGAAGAAGTGAGAGATCCCGGACGAGCCCCCAGTTGTCGCGTTGTCGCGGTTTGCTCGTTGTCCTTAGGTTCTCTGATCAGCCCGTAGAGCCCCCGCAGGGGTGAAATTTAGAGGGACCCTCGCGAGGGTGAGTACTTAAGTACTAGAATCAATAATTGACACAGACACCATAGTTTCTCAAGGTGAGAGAGCACGTTGTGCCCGGGGTAGATGAAGAAGTCCCCCGATTGCAACGCACCACCCTCTTTTATTTTGCAGTTTTATCAGGGCGGGGGGAGCGAGACATATGTGAAGAGGAGCAAGGAAGTATAATTCTAATGGCGCCATGGCAGGATGCGACCACTGTTGTGTGCTAAGATAGCGTGATTATCTATTAACAAGATACATGTGGTCAGCTAGTTCCTGTAACTATTTGCCTACGTGTCGTGCCAAGCTGAGTTTATCATGCAATTCCTAACTTGAGAAGGTCATTCTTAGGGCCTTAGGTCAAGAGGACTCTCGAGGTTTACTACAACATGGTCACTCTCACCCAAGTTTCCTGCAGTTTCAACTCCCTCTATCCCTTCTTCTCTGTTTGTAAGAATTAAGTCCAGTATGGCTGTCCCTCTAGTTTCACCCTCTACCTTTTGGACAAAGTTGTCAACTAGGTTGGTTAGGAACTTATTTGATTTCTCACTTGGTGCAGAATTAGTTTTCCAATTGATATCAGGATAATTGAAGTCTCCCATTACTTCATTTAATAATTTGAACAGCAAAGTGTACACTGGGCCAGAGCACACAGTTGTTGCTGATTGGTTGGAAGGTGCGGTGGGTTCCTGCCTGAGGCAATCTACATTATGATTGGTTGCTGGGGGAGAAAGGGGAGTTTCTCTTTTTCCCACCTTTTTTCTTCAGTGTCTGCTGTTCTGGGGTTTACCTGGTGATTTACCTCACGATGCTCCTGCTTCCGTGGCCATCTTGTTTGCCATATATTGGAAATATATATTCATTGATATAAAACATCAAGTTTGTGTCAGAGTTTTCTGACTCCATTTGGACACAGGCTGCGGAATTCCCTGGCAAACTGAACCAACATTCGTGGGTGGAGTGTGGCTTGGGCCCACATCCTGCATCGGTCAGTTCTGGCATCCTCCAAAAGTTTCTTCTCTCTTACAGGGAACCAGAAGTGTCAGTGACACGCAGGAACTGAGCATGGCCCAGGCTGAGGACGCCATTGAGACCCCAGCCCTGGGCCGCCCCTTCCAGCTGGGCATGCTGTACGACTGCCGCAAGGATACCCTCATCCCAGGTAGGTGCTGGAAGAGAAGGACGCGGAGGGGCATCCCCGCGGGAAACTCGGGAGGGAAGAAGACTGGGGCTGCCATCAATGCATAGGCTCAGCCCCGGGACGCTTCAGAATGGGACTCTTGGTCCCATGTTCTGCTAATATCGCGTTTTCCCAAAAATAAGACCTGGTCTTATTCTTCTGGATCCTAAAATAAGCACTGGCCTTATTTTTGTGGGGTGTCTTAATTTTTTTGAGTGCCCCTGCGACAAGGCAGAGATAGAAGTGCCCAACATTCACACCAGCTCACCTTAGGGGCCCTGTGGCTCCAAACCCCGACAACTGCCTTGCTGCGGCAGCACCGGTAGCCCTGTGCAGCAGGAATCCACTGTGGCCCCTGGCTCACTTCTTTCGGCAGTACCGGAACAGGAGGCCAAGTGATGCAGTCAGGCAAAAACAGAATAATAAAAACAAGGACAAATAGGCTGAAAAACCAGCTTCTACCCCAGGGCAGTAGCTCTGTTGAATTCTACTGTATAATGCAGGGTTGGTGCGGTGTCGGGGGTTTTCGGTTCAATGTGTGGAATGTGAAGGATGTGAGAGTAGAGTAGAATAAAATAGAATTCTGTTATTGGCCAACTGTGATTGGACACACAAGGAATTTGTCTTGGTGCAAATGCTCTCAATATACATAAAAGAAAAGATACATTTGTCAAGAGTCCAGAATCATCAGGTACAACATTTAATAATAGTAATAAGGTACAATAAGCAATCAAATCATACAAGGAAACAGTCAATATAAATCTTAAGGATGCAAGCGACAAAGTTGCAGTCATACAGTCACAAGTGGGAGGGGATGGGCGATAAGGAGAGATGAGAAGACTAATAGTAATAGTAGTGCAGGCTTTCTAAATAGCTGGATAGTGTTGAGGGAATTAGGTGTTTAGCAGAGGGATGGCATTGGGGAAAAATGTACTTGTGTCTAGTTGTTCTGGTGTGCAGTGCTCTATAGCGTCGTTTTGAGGGAAGGAGTTGAAACAGTTTATGTCCAGGATGTGAGGGGTCTGTAAATATTTTCACAGCCCTCTTTTGGACTCGTGCAGTATACAAGTCCTCGATTGAAGGCAGGTTGGTAGCCATTGTTTTTTCTGCAGTCCTAATCGCTCTCTGGAATCTGTATTTGTCCTGTTGGGTTGCAGAGCCAAACTAGACAGTGATAGAGGTGCAGATGACAGACTCCATCATTCCTCTCTAGAACTGGATCAGCAACTGCTTGGACAGTTTGAGTTTCCTGAGTTGGTGCAGAAAGAACATTCTTTGTTGTGCTTTTTTAATGACATTGTTAATGTTAGGTGTCCATTTTAGGTCTTGAGATATAATAGAACCTAGAAATTTGAAGGTCTCTACTGTTGATATTCTGTTGTCTAGTATCGTAAGAGGTGGTAGTATGGGAGGGTTTCTCCTACAGTCTACCACTATTTCTATGGTTTTGACTGTGTTCAGTTCCAGATTGTTCTGGTTACATCACAAGGCAAAATCACTCAAATGGTTTGGAAAATGGTTTAAAAAAGGAGTTCAAATCTCACACAAGGTGGTGAAATGAGGGATGTGCAGGTGTGTCTCAACAGAGAAGATGCATTAGAACATGTGATGAAAAACATGGTTTCCCCAGGGAGTGGGAAATCTCCCTTGAGATCCAGAGGTTTCTAGCAATTCCCATTCCTCTCTAGTCAGTCAAAAGCCTTTGGAGTTTGTGGTATTTTGCAAACCAGGCAGGAAGCTTCCCTGGTGGTGGCTGGATAGAACAAATGAAGGAGACGATGTCTCCCTTGTCCTACCTCTCTGGAGCTCCTCTGTCCAGCTGCAGGTGTTTTAGAAGATTGTGTTCAATTTATGACCATGTTGTCTTCTGTTCCATGCAGGCATCACCCTTTGGGATTACAGCTCCCTTTAGAAGGACCTGACCATCAAGCCTCAGCCCAAGACAGCTACTGAAATCATAGCATCCGACACCATTGATGACAAGACCTCTGCTCTGAACCTCTCAGGCTCTCTCAAGGCCAGCTTCCTGGGAGGGCTGGTTGAAGTGGGAGGATCAGCGGAGTATCTTCATGACACCAAGAAGTCCAAGCATCAGGCTAGAATCACCGTTCAGTACAAAACCACCACGAGGTATGAACAGCTGACAATGAGCCACCTAGGAATCCAGAATGTCTCTCACCCAGCTGTCTTTGAGCATGGCACAGCCACCCACGTGGTCACCGCCATCCTCTACGGAGCCCAGGCTTTCTTTGTCTTTGACCGAGAGGTTTCTTCAATGGAGATGGTAAAAAATATAGAAGGAAGTCTCCACGCTACACTCACGAAGGAAATATCTATGACAGGAAAAGTAGAGGTCAAGCTACATGAGGAGGAGAAAGAGAATGCTCTGAAGTTCAGGTGTAAGTTCCACGGAGACTTTTCTCTGGAGAAAAATCCAGTGACTTTCCAAGATGCTGTGAAAGTTTATGAAACTCTCCCAAAATTGTTAGGGGAAGATGGAAAGAAGGCTGTCCCTGTGCGGGTCTGGCTCTATCCACTGACCAAGCTGGACACCAAAGCAGCTAAGATGGTCCGTGAGATCAGCCTAGCATTGATCTTTGATGCTGAAAAGATCTTGGAGGAACTCAACGAAATCCAGATGCAAAGCAACGATCTAGCCAAGGATCCCATTGCTGAGACCTTCCCTGAGATCAAGAGGAAGATCCAGCAGTTCAAGGATCTGTGCAAGCAACACACGCAGACTTTCCGGAAAGAGCTGGCCAGAGTGTTGCCCTCCATCCGAGGAGGAGGGCAGGAGGAAGGGATCCTGGTGGAGCTCTTGATGTCCGTCAACCAGTCGCCCTTCAACAGCCAAAGACTCCGTGAATTTCTGGACACCAAGAAAAGAGAAATTAACTTCGTCAAATCTTATCTGACTATTCTAAATAATAAAGATAAAGATGATAAAGATAAAGAGGATAAAGATAATATAGAAGTTATCTCATCTCAGAGCAAGCTGGAAGAAATAGTTCTGAACCCCCAGAATGTCTACGTGGTCTCCTTTATGTTCACCTCTTTATATAAAAAGGAGCCGTTTCTGTTGAGTTTACAGGACTGGCTTCAGGAACAATTCTTGCCAGAATCAGCTAAGACAAGAAGATCCAGTCTTGGGCAGGAAGAAGATATGGCCTGGTTTGAGAACAAGGAGTGGACCCATAATGCTCGCCGAGCTGCCAAATCCATCAAAGACTTTTTCAGTATCAACCAATTCAATGAGAAGGTCCGCTTTGTGGTGGCCTCACTCCCAGATGTGGACACCCCAGGAGCCTCAATATACCTTTACGAAGATGGAGATCTGATCAACAAAAACTTTGAGTTTCCCTCAAAACCTCTCCCTTTCCTCATAACTGAACTGAGACATGACAGCATTCAGCTGAAGTTTCAGCCAGCTGAACATGGAAAGGCTGCCATCTCCAGCTATCTGGTAGACTACAAGGTTGCAGGGGAAGAAAACTGGAAGACTGTGTGGACAGAGGACACCAGGGAGACATTCCTGCTGAAGGATCTTCTCCCAAATACAGAGTACCAGTTCCAGTACACTGCTTGTTGCAAGCCGGGCCGTAGTAACACCAGTGTGCTGAGCCCACCCATAAAGACCCTTCCCACCAGTCCTCCTGAGAAATTAAGAATGGTTACTGCAGCATCTTCTGTCATCTCTGTGGCCTGGATGAGCCCCAGCATTGTTGCCTCAGGAGTTGCGGTCAAGGGGTACAAGGTGGAGTACAGAACAGTGGAGGCTGGAGGTGGGAAGAACCAGTGGACAGGACAAAGGACAGGGAGAAAAACAGAGTTTTATCCCATTGAAGGTCTGAAGCCCCAGACGGGATACAAAATACGGGTGTTGGCTGTGTGTGATAATGGAGCTCTGGGTGTCCCCAGCGAGGAGCTGGAGGTCTCCACATCAATGGAGGAAGAAAATGCAGACAACATAGTTCCCCAGTTCCTTCAGGAAAGCTCCCTGGTGGAGGACAGACAGCCATTGGTGTTCGCCCTACCTCTGAAGAAAGATGCTTCTACCTCCTGTCTTGTGTACCAGCTTGGAAAGGAGAACCCAGAAGTGCCCAACAAAGTCATCCTGGTGATGGGAGCAACAGGATGTGGGAAAACCACTCTGATCAACGGGATGATCAATTATATCCTGGGTGTCCAGTGGGAAGATAATTTCAGATTCAAACTCATTCATGAAACCACCCAGAGAAGCAAAGCTGGAAGCAGGACGTCTGAAGTCACAGCCTACATGGTGAACCATCAAAAAGATTTCCGAATTCCCTATTCTCTCACCATCATTGACATGCCAGGATTTGGAGGCACAAGAGACGCAGAGCAAGACAACCTGGTTGGGGAGAAGCTCCTGGAGTTTTTCTCCACCCCAGGGGGCATTGACCACGTAGATGCCATCTGCTTGGTAGCCCAGGCCTTCTTTGCCAATTCAACTCACGCCCAGAAACGCATCTTTGATTCCATGCTCTCCATGTTGGGAAAAGATGTGAAGACTAACATCCAACTCTTGATCACCTTTGTGGATGGGGGAACCCCACCTGTCCTGGAAGCCCTCAAGGAGGCTGACCTGCCATGTGCTCAGGACAAGTTTGGAACCACTCTGCATTTCAAGTTCAACCATAATGCTCTCTTTGCTGAACCAGAAAATGGAGGAATCCACAATATTGCTACTGAAATGTTCTGGAAAATGAGCACTGCGAGCATGAAGGATTTCTTTGACTCATTAAAGATGCTGGAAACCAAAAGTTTCACCTTGACCCTAGAGGTCCTCAAGGAACGTCTGGAGCTGGAAGCTGCTCTTACAAGTCCTCCCCCTCCTAAGGTTAAGCAAGTGCACCCAAATAGTTTCCAGATCAGTATCGATCCGGTAGCCATCGGGAAGCCTTCGGTCTCCCAGTACCAGGTGGAATATTGGATTACAGGAGAGAATTGGAAAAGTCTTGATGCAAAAGATTCTAAGGATCAATTCACCCTGGAACATGTCTACCTAAATCGTCGGTACCAATTCCGATGTGCAGCTGTGACTCCAGTCGGGCTCGGTCAATGGAGCGAGGTGATCACTTGCATCTGTCCTATGGAGAGGCCTGCTGAGGTACCTTGACAGCTTCTTTGGAAGAGGGAGGAGGAGAAAGAGGAGAAGGAGGAGAATAGCCTGATACAGCTTGTGGATGCTCCATCTCTGGAGATTTGAAAGAAAAGACTGGGCAGTCACTCCTCTGAAATGATATAGGGTCTCCACCTTGAGCAAAGTCCCCCATTCCCCACTATATGGGGCAGGGGAGGTTCCCAAGTGGTTGTCCGGGAGGAGGGGGGAACCTGGAGGAACACAATCTGGGGCCACCCTTGGAGACAATCTGGAGCTGCAAAGGAGCAGCTAAAGCCCCAGAGAGCAGGGTCCCTTCGAGCACAGAGCCGGCTGTGGGGAGCTGCCAGGCACTTCCAACATCAACCCCCACCCCTCATTCCTGAAACCCCCAAAGTCAGGGGTGGGATTCAAATTTTTTAACAACTGGTTATGTGGGTGTGGCTTAGTTGGTGGGCGTGGCTTGGTGGTCATGTGACTGGCTGGGGCATGGCCAACTCAACATCACTCACACTGAGGCACGCATCTCCTCACCTGGCCTCTCATAACTGTGGGGAAGCTGCAACAGTTGTAAGTATGAAAAACGGTCATAAGTCACTTTTTTCAGTGCCATTGTAACTTTGAATGATCACTCCACACAAGCAAAGTACCAGCAAAGGAGGGGAAAATAATTCCAGAGACGTTCCAGAGAAGAGGAAGTCTAGTCCTGCCAAGAATGTAATAAGAGTTAATGGAAAGGCAGTTTCTGTAAGCAACACCAGAATGTTTCCTTCCTGCCTTCCTTACAGGATTAGGCCAGGAATTTCTTCTAACAACCGGTTCTCCGAACTGTTTTGAATGTTAACAACCTGTTCTAGAGAATAGATGCGAACCGGTAGGATCCCACTCCTGCCCAAACTGCAGGCTCCTAAGAATTGAAGAGCTGCATAAAAAGGGAGGGTGTCAGAAGTGAAAGTGAGGAGGGGGTGGCCCTTCTTTACCCCCCCTCCAATTCTTCCCTGTGTCTTCTGAGGGAAGGGAGTTCTTAGCAAACTCCCTGCAAGGCAACCTCTCCTTTGGCTGACTCTGTTTTGCTTTCACGCAGAAATCCCGGGTTTCATGCGGTGAGACTGGTCTGGACATGGCCGGAAGCATCCAAGGTAAAGTCTTGGTCCCTGGGGGTGGGCGGGTGGGCGGAGGGGGTAGAAGTTACCATCCTGGATGGAGGGACACGCTATGATGGCCATATGCTGCTGACCAGTCCCCTTTTTCTCTCCTCTCCCCTTTGGATTGCAGAGCCTGAACGGAGGATCATCCTGGTGGGCAAAACCTTCAGTGGGAAAAGTGCGACGGGAAACACAATCCTGGGAAGCAAAGTCTTTAAGTATGGGTGGGCACCTTGGTCATTAACAGGAGAATGCCAAAAGGAGGAGGCGCAACTGAACGGCAGGAAGGTTGTGGTGGTTGATACACCTGGCTTTGACCATACCAGTCCTCCAGACGAGTATACTGCTGCAGAAGTGAGAAGGGGTATGAAGATTTGCTCCCCGGGTCCCCACGTCATTCTGCACGTGATGGATCCTTTTTGTTCCTCCAAGAAGGAGGTGAAGATGGCTCAGCTGATCAAAGAGATGTTTGGCCTTCAAGCCAAGGATTACATCATCTTCTTGGTCACCCACAAAAAGGACCTGGAAGGTAAATCCGTTGCAAATTTCATATCTTCCAGGGATGAAAACCTGAAGAAATATGTTGCTGAATGCGGGAACCGTTGCCTGGCTTTCAACAACAAGGCCGAAGGAGCAGAACGAGAGGCTCAAGTGGCCGAACTGATGACCATGATTGATGCTCTGGTGAAAACGAACAGAAATGCTCCTTATTACAGAGCACACACGATGAACTCCAAGTAAAAACACAACTTCTAATTGTTTCCCTTTCCATCAGAGACCAGAAAGTCTCTCTAATTCATCCTCTTCTGCTCCCAAGGAGGCAACTCTGCCAAACGCCACTCTCAAGCTTCCAAAGGCATTTTTGTCATCGCAACTATTATCGCTTCTCCGCTTCCATGAATTATGGGGGGATTGAAGGGGGAGATAAAACTTGGGTTTCAAACATCAAGATGCCAGCCTTGAGTATCTATACGTACTTTCAAAGACATTATGTAAGGAACGCTCTACTCCTAGTGTGGGAAAAGATTAAAGCCAAAAATTATAAGAAAATACCAGTCTGGCTTTCAACAATGAAAGCACGGATACATCCAAATGTGATAAACTTGGGAAACATTGCAATGTATAAAGATATTTTAAATGAGAAAGGGGAACTTAAAAACTAAACAGGAATTGCCAAATCAAGGGGTGAATCTCGCACGGTGGCCACACTTCCAAATACAATCAAGAGGCGAAAAACATGTAAAGAGATATGGTTTCTATAACGAGCCAACCATACTTGATCAGACACTATTAGGTGGGGATGAAAAGTTAATAAAGAATATATATATATAGCTATTTATGAAGCCTTAAAATGGAAGATGAACAAGTGAAAGAAACAATGATAACCTGGGCAAAAAAATTTGGGTATGCTATAGAATTGGATCAATGGCAAAATCTTTGGGATAGAAACTATAAATTGACAATGGCAACTACGTACAAGGAAAACCTGGATAAAATGTTCTACAGGTGGCATTTGCCACCGGCAAGGCTAGCAAAGATGATTAAAAACATGTCCACCAAACGTTGGAAATGCAACCAGATACCTGGTTCGTATTACCATATGTGGTGGACCTGCCCAAAGGCAAAACAAAAAATTGTGGATGAAAATACATTCATGGCTAGAGAAAATGATAAAGAAACATATGCAGCCTTAAAGCCAGAAATATTCTGGTCAGGTATTTTGCCACAAAAATATAATAAAGGGAATATATATTTGATGTTGCATGTTTTGACGGCAGCGAGAATTGTGTTTGCGCAACATTGGAAAAATGAGGAAACTCCTTCAGATGATAATATAATCCAGAAAATATTAGACTGTGGGAAAATGGATAGGTTAACATTAAAAATAAAGGATAAAGAAAGTACAGAATATTTTTTAACTTGGGATTTCTTTTCTCAATGGTTAGATAGTAAAAGCAGAAATTAGAAGTTGGAAGAATCACATTATATACAAGCAAGTAATATTATTATTACTATTATTATATATAAAATGACTCTGACCCACTGTTTATTAAATACCTACATATGTTAAAGAAAAAAGTATAAATAAATAAATAAGCATTTTAGTTCCTTTTTTCTCTCTTTCCTGTTATTAAAGTTATTATTGCTATGCTAGACATGGAATTTAATGAAATAAATATGGAATTGGAAATTTATAATAAAAATATTATATATCATTGATGATTAGTGATGTGTAAGAAAAAAAATGGGGGGATGATGAAATGAGTACCATTATGGAAATATTGATATCAGTTGCTATAATTAATTGATTAGACTAATATTTTGTACTGTATAGATGATTTATAAGGTGATTGAAAAAATGTAATGCAAAATCTGACTATATATATATAATCTATATATGTCTATATATCTGTATCTATATATATATCTATATATTATATATATCTATATATCTATAGGTAGGTAGGTAGGTAGATAGATAGATGTTATATAGTAAAGAGACAGATGGCATTAAGGTAGATTGAAGGTGGCTGGTTCAAATTATTAACCAGAGGGGACAATTTTGAATTAATAAAATAATGATTGATAAAATTGCAAATATGACAGAAAAAGGTAATATGGGAAATGAACATAGAAATGAGATGAGAATTTCAAATAACGTTGTAAAATAAGATATGAGAATATCCTAACAAAAATGAAATGTTATAATATGAATTGGAATTGGATAAATTTAATATTTAATCCTAATAAGGTTAATGTGAGATGAAATTGAGCAAACAAAATGAATAGGTGACTATGGTCATGTTTGTATTGAGAGGTGAAACCGGGAACCACACTGCTTGCCAAATGAGATTTTTTTTATTTAAAAACAAAAATCGAGGAGGAAATTGAATAATGGAATTACTGGGTATGTTTAACGGATATGGTGGTTGGCATTAGGAGATAGTATTGAAAAGTTGAAAATAAGCAATGAAGGATTTTGATTTAATGTGAACATATGAATTAAGACATAGGATTGGTAGTGTTAGAAATAAGAAAATTCAAAAATAAAATGTAGATAAAGAGAATAGTATATTATAGCATTAAGACAGTTCTCTATAGACATTCTCCTGTATCAAGTAATGCCACCCCTATTTCCTCCAGGATTAGGAGGACAATAGGAGAAGAGATAAAGCATTGCCCTAATCTTTAATCAACTGAAGTTAGATTTTGTTTTTCAAAGCATCTGCTTAAGTTTACCAGACTTTTACTTTGCATAGGTGAATATGTTAGAGATGCATGTTGTTCTAAGATGTGCTGAATGTAAGATTAATATGTAACAAGTATGGTGTTAGGAATAGATATTTCTTTGTTTTCAGACCGTTAGAAAGAGGCCCTGCTGAAGGAACATTCTTTAATGCCAAGTAAGATAAGAAAAAGCCATGTTGGCAAAATATGTGATGGGTGGTCATTGGGAGGTGTTGAAGGAGATGGTGTGGTCTCCGTAAGGCGTCTCTGATTAGCTGTTCTCGGTCACTGGGTCGATGCAGGAGGGCCGTGGGGGGAGGCGTCGGGATAGAAGAACTATAAAATGTAATGTATTGAACTCTTTAGGTGTGGTTCTTGGCTCAAACTTCATGTTGAAGTCAGCTGAGATCCCCTGCTCTTTGCAAACAGCTTAACAAAATAAAATCTCTGTGTTTTCACCGATCCAAGTTTTTGTCATTTGGATTCATTTCCAACAATTGGTAGAGAATGCGGGCAACTGCTCTCTTCTGATGCCCTGGACGGCAGAGTCAGTGGGGAAGGCATGCCCCATTGATTTCAATGATCCACAGTCAGCTCTGCTGTTCAGGAGCGTGGAACGAGACACAGATCCGTGTTTAAAATAGAGGTCGGTTGAAAATGGAAAGAGAAGGAAGGGGACCAGGTTTATCGGATTGCTGGAAACAACTGGGTAACTCTGTGCACAGACCAAGGTAAGAAAAGTGAACTTAAGTATTGCCTTGGCGGTTAAGAGGGTTAGGTAGGGCTGTGAGAATCTGAGACTTGTGTGAGAGGTGTATGGATGAGATGACCCTAGCAGTCTTTGGGCTGTGCTAAAGGTCAAACCGATAGAGGAGTGGTTATCCATGTTTCCATACCCTTGAGAAAGGATTGGCCGGAGACCCACATCCGAAAGGTGTTATAACAAAAGTCTCTATAGATCTTGATCTTTAAAAAGCTAGCCTGTGCTGGGAGCTCAGGATTTGTAGGGAAGGGTTTGGGATCTTTAAAATAAGCCAGCGCCTGCTGGGAGATCCAGGCTCTCCAGGGCAGAGACAGACCTTTAATGTCAGTAAGGGGTGTCTTTTGCTCTGGCCAGCTGCCAACTGTGTGTGTATGAAAATCACACTGGGACAAGTTGGTAAGGATTACTCCAGTCTGATAACTAACCATGGCAATTCCGGTGAGTCCCAAGAGAAATGGGTGAAAGAGAAGCGTAGTTCAAACTTGCTCTTGAGAGCCCTGGCAAACGATGTGTGGAAAAAATCAGCTTCTGCTGGGAGATTCAAGCTAGAAAGGGAACATGCCCAGGGCAGGGACACATAGTAACAATTTATTTATTTAAAAATTTTATTTTTAATCTCTTTTAATTATTTAGTGCTTAAGGAGATAGAACAATGGGTGTAACTTCGAGTAAAAGTGAGAAGTTCACTAAAACAATTAGGAAGAATTCCAAATTGTAAACAGGCCTGAGTAGTCCTGTAGGGAAAAATACTTAGAGGTTGGGAAGGCCCTCCATATAGTAAGATGATTCAGACATTGGAGCTAACCAAGGAAGATATGGTTTATTTATGCTGTGATGTGTGGTAGAAAGAACTAAGAGGGGTTTAGCAAGTAATAAAAAAAATGGCTTTGCCTGTTTAAATGGAAAGACTCAGATAATTTGACTTGATCAATTTGATGTGATTTCTATTAAAAATTCTTAGATGTGCATGTATAATAATTGTATGCAGAATTGAATGGGATTGAGTTGAAGAAAAATATCCTTTACCTTTGTATAGCCCCATTTGTGGCTGCTGCAGTTCAAAATAAAAACATAATTGTGATATGCTTGGCCAGCCAGAGAATTAAGTTGGACTTAGAGCTGTGGGAAGCAGGTAGGCAGTGGTTAGGGCCGACAATCAGATTTGTGATAGAATAGAATACTTTATTGGCCAAGTGTGATTGTACACACAAGGAATTTGTCTTGGTGTAAATACTCTCAGTATACATAAAGAAGGAACATTCGTTAAGAATCAAGAATCATAATATACAACACTTAATGATAGTCATAGGGTACAATCAACATCAAATCATACTAGGAAACAGAGGATACAAGCAACAAAGTTACAGTCACAAGTGGGAGGGGATGGGTGATAAGGAGTGATGAGAAGATTAACAGTAATAGTAGTGTACACTTTGTAAATAGTTGAACAGTGTTGAGGGAATTATTTGTTTAGCAGAGTGATGGCTTTCGGGAAAAAACTGTTCTTGTGTCTAGTTGTTCTGGTGTGCAGGGCTCTATAGCATCGTTTTGAGGGAAGGAGTTGAAACAGTTTATGTCCAGGTTGTGAAGAATCTGGAGATATTTTCACTCTTTTGGACTCGTGCAGGATACAGGTCCTTGATTGAAGGCAGGTGGGTGGTAATTGTTTTTTCTGCAGTCCTAATTATCCTCTGAAGTCTGTGTCTTTCCTGTTGGGTTGCAGAACCAAACCAGACAGTTATAGAGGTGCAGATGATAACTCAATAATTCCTCTGTAGAACTGGATCAGCAGCTCCTTGGGCACTTTGAGCTTTCTGAGTTGGCGTAGAAAGAACATTCTTTGTTGTGCTTTTTTGATGACGTTTTTGATGTTAGGTGTCCATTTTAGGTCATGTGATATAGTAGAACCTAGAAATTTGAAGCTCTCTACTGTTGATATTCTGTTGTCTAGTATTGTAAGAGGTGGTAGTATGGGAGGGTTTCTTCTAAAGTCTACCACCATTTCTACGGTTTTGAGTGTGTTCAGTTCCAGATTGTTCCGGTTACACCACGAGGCAAGTTGTATAACTTCCTGTCTGTTTGCAGATTCATCGTTGTCTCGAATGAGACCAATGACTGTTGTGTCATCAGCAAACTTCAGTATTTTAACAGATGGATCATTTGAGATGCAGTCATTGATATATAGGGAAAAGAGAAGTGGAGATAACACACAGCCTTTGGGGGCCCCTGTGCTGATTGTACAGATATCGGATGTGATTTTGCCTAGCTTCACCTGCTGCTTCCTGTCTGTTAGGAAGCTTATGATCCACTTACAAGTGTGTTCAGGTACTGCTAGTTGGTTTAGTTTACTTAGAAGAGTGTCTGGAATGATGGTATTGAATGCTGAACTGAAGTCCCTTGCGTAGGTATTTGGAGATTCGAGATGTTGTAGGATGTAGTGCAGAGCCATGTTAAGAGCATCATCTGTCGATCTATTTGCTCGTATGCAAACTGCATGGGATCTAACAGCGGATCCGTGATGGTTTTCAGGTGGGACAGCACAAGCCTTTCAAAGATTTTCATAACTACAAATGTTAGAGCAACTGGTCTGTAGTCATTCAGTTCCTTGATGGAGGGCTTCTTTGGCACTGGGATGATGGTAGAACGTTTGAAGCAGGAAGGAACATAGCCCATCTCTAGTGATCTATTGAAGATTCAGGTGAAGATGGGGGCCAATTGGTCAGCACAGACTTTTAAGCAAGAAGGAGTTATATTGTCTGGCCCTGGTGCTTTTCCTGGCTTTTGTCTGTGTAATAGATCTTGCACTTCTTTTTCTGTGATCACCAGAGGTTGTGAGCCCAATGGATTGGGGCCAGTTGTAGGAGGCTTGTCTATTGTTGGTGTGTTTGAGATGTGTGTTGTGGAGATAGATGGCTGTGGTTTCTTTTCAAACCTGCAGTAGAACACATTCAGGTCATCTGCTAGTTGTTGATTTCCTTCTGCCTGGGAAGGAGGTTTGCTGAAGCCAGTGATTTTTTAAAGAGTTTTCCACGTTTGCTGGTTCATTTGTTGAGAATTGGTTCTTTAACTTTTCAGAGTAGCTTCTTTTTGCTGCTCGGATCTCTCTTGTTAATATGTTTCTGGCCTGGTTGTATAGCATTCTGTCACCTTTTCTATAAGTTTCCTCTTTGGAATGATGTAGCTGCTTAAGTTTAGCTATGAACCAAGTTTTATTGTTGCTATATATTTTCAGATTCCTTGTTGGTACACATAAATCTTCGCAGAAGCTAACATACAATGTTATAGTATCTGTGAGCTCATCTAGGTCTGCAGAGGCATCTTCAAAAACATTCCAATCAGTGCAATCAAGGCAGACCTGGAGTTTCAGCTTTGCCTCATCTGACCAAGTCCTCACTGATTTAATTGTTGGTTTAATAGTTTTAAGTCTTTGTCTGTAGGCAGGAACAAGGTGAATCATGCAGTGGTCAGAGTGTCCCACAGCTGCTCGTGGTAAAGACCTATAAGCATCTTTTACTATTGTGTAGCAGTGGTCTAAAGTATTTTTGCCTCTGGTGGGACAATTTACATGCTGGAAATATTTTGGGAGCTCTTTCCTTAAATTTGCTTGATTGAAATCTCCTAAAATGATGGGAAGGGAACCTGGGTGTTTGGCTTCAGCCTCTATAATTTGATCAGCAAGAGTTTATAATACCTTGTTTACACAGGCTTATGGAGGAACCTACACAGCTATTAGGAGAAATGAGAACTCACGTGGAGAGTACAATGGCTTGCAGTTGATGTGTAAAGACTCTAAAGTTTTCATCACAAAACTTACATATTATAGTTATATCCTGAGACCAACTGTTGTTGATATATAAACATAATCCTCCACTCTTTGTTTTACCCGATGTCTCTTCAATTCTGTCTGATCTAAATGTCTGAAATCCTGGGATGTATATGGTGTTGTCCCCATGAATTTGTGGATTAAGCCAGGTTTCAGTAAAACAAAGAACAGCTGAATTATAAAAATCATAATTACATCTATTTAAGAGATGAATTTCATCCATCTTGTTAGCCAGTGAGCGTAAATTAGTCAGAAAGATTGAAGGGAGAGGAGTTTTCTCCCCACACTTCCTTAGTCTGTTTAAAATTCCGGCTCGTTTACCTCGTCTTCTCTTCCGGTGTGATGGCTTCTTTGTTTTCCTTGTTGTAATCCATAGCATGGGGGAATTGGTTAGAATCTCCTCCGTGTTTGCAAAGACAGGTGGGGATGGGGAATCAGAAAGCTGCTCCTTAAGGAAACATTGCCTAATTCTTAGCAGATGGTCTCGTGAGTATGAAATCCGTAGTGAATTGCAGATAATAATAAGGAATAAAAAAACCATTAGAGAGCATTTCACCGAGGCAGCCGTCCTCGGTGCCATCTTGGTTGGTAGGAATCCTTGGCGCCATCTTGGTTGATTGGAACTGCTCCTTGAATTGTCCACTGCTCTGAGAACAAACTACAGGTTGCCCAAAGGGGGGGGGGGAAGTGGGGGGAGATTTGAAGGGAGAAAACCTCCCCAGGTCTGGAAATGTGTGTGAGAATTTTCAAACCTGGAGGATGAGACCCTCTAATAACAGTACACAAAATTATTTAGACAATGGAGCTCATTGGCTCCTAGAAAAGAATTGTAAGTAATGCTTGGTTTTCTTGGAGAAAGAATGAAATGAAATTTTTGTGTGGGAAATTTTTTATGCAAGCAGTCTGATTACAGTACAAATGTGCCAGTATGTTGATGGTAAAAAGTTGGTGTAAATGTCTCTGTGTTAATCCCCATGCCAGATTAAAAGGAGAGTAAGAAATAGTGTGTACAAGGAAATGAGATTTACTGAAGAGAGAGAATTATTTTGATTGAGAGAGCAAGAGAAGCAGGAGAAAGGTGGGGTGGTGGTGAGACTTTTTGCTCACTTTAGCCATTTTTTTTCATGCTGTGAGTTTTTGCCTAAGAAAGGCGGGACTGGAAAATAACTTTATAGGTTACACAGCTTCTCATATTTCATATCATGATTTTTCTCAGTGCTTCTGCAAGCGGGGGAACCTTGGATGGCTGGGCTGAGGTTGGCGGTTTGCCTAGAACGTTATCTTACTGGCTTAGCTCCCCGTTTAGCACAAGTTACAATGGAGATTAGTTCAGCAGGGAAATCAGAGTTCAAGCCAGGAGCGCTCTGTATATGCTCTTAATCCATATTTTGCTCAAAGCAGAAAATTGACACTGAAGTTTGACACAAATATATTTTAGAGCATTGACTCAAAATACCTCATTTAGATTGTTTGTTTTATCTTAGTTGTTCTTCTTACAGCCCTCTTTTATGTCTTTATGCCTTATGAATGCTTAAGAGTCAAGATGCTTCATCCTATGGCATTCGTTGTTTGTGTGTTTATTTGTTAGCAACACAAGTTGTTGCTCTTTTAGGAATTGTTACAGAGATGAGTTAGAAATTACAACAGGTAGAAAGAGAGTGTCATCACTTAAGACTTTTGAGAAGAGATTGGACTGCGATTTGTCAGAAATGGTGTAGGGTCTCCTGCTTGGGAGGAGGGGTTGGACTAGATGACCTACAAGATCCCTTCCAACTGTGATTATCAGTTATCTGCTTAAGTTGTTGTTAAACGAGCTAACTATCAAAGATAAAAGAACATTGTTGTGTTGGGGTAGTTGTATGAAAGTAATAGAAGAAACAGATGGATTTTTGGTCTAGCTAGCTAGAAAATTATTTGCACAGATTTGTGCTGACTTGGAAGCCATGATGGCAGTGTTAGGAGAAGAAGGAGTTAGAGAAAGTGGGGGCAATAGAAATGAGGGAATGAGAGGGTGGAACCAAGTGATAAGGGGAAGAGGACCTGTTGATATGGGCAGAGAGGACAGAGTGAGGAGATATTTTGGGTGCGGCCAGCCTGGACATTTCAAGAAAGACTGCCCTTAAATCCCTTAAACACAAGCCAGTCCTAAAAGCGAAGACGATCCTCAGTTGCATCAACACAGGCACGGAATCAAAATCACAGGAAGGGCGAGTACCGCTTTGTAAAGCCTTAGTAAGGCCACACCTGGAATGCTGCATCCAGTTTTCTCTCGGGGGGGCGGGGGGGGGGATGCAGAGCTGTTGCCCTTGGCAGATTTGCCATCTTGGAAGAAGAAGCTCAGTTGGAAAAATTTTCCAGTGTCTATTCAAAAGAGGAAAACAAGGAGGCCAAGACGAACGACCCACAGAATAACGTGGGGACCTGGGGAGCAAAGATTGACAAAGTTCGTATCCCCCCAAAGTTCGCATCCCCCCCACAGAGAGAAAACTTGATGCAGCATTCCAGGTGTGGCCTTACTAAGGCTTTACAAAGCGGTACTCGCCCTTCCTGTGATTTTGATTCCGTGCCTCTGTTGATGCAACTGAGGATCGTCTTCGCTGTTAGGGCTTCGCTTTTAAGGGATTGTCCGCTAGAACTACAAAGTCCATCTCCCAGTTCCTGTTTTTGAGCCAGGTTTGGCCTGCTCTGTATCTGTACTGCTCTGTTAGCCTTCATGTGGGCTTTTTCCAAGGTCAGCCGGACCACCTGGCCTTTCTCCTCCCACCAGGGCAACTCCAAAAGAGAAAGTTAAAAAAGAAAGTGAAAGCTGCGGCATTTTCGAGAAATCTCTGATGATCCTGGAAACCAAAAATTGGAGCTGGATGTTATGCAAGGAAGCTGGCTTGACCCAGGGGTCACAGCAAACAGATGCTACCTCTGTGGGACAAAAATGACTTCCCTGCCGGAGGGCAGCAGACAAAGGGGTCAGTCTTGAGGAGTCCTGAGGTTCTGTAAAATTAGATATTTGCTCTTTTTGGGATCTTCTGAGTTTCTCCAAGAACTTGGACCCTGAACGTCCTGAGAGCTGGCAAAGTTTCTAAGTACTCTTCGGCTCTCACCCACACATCCCTTGTGGACCGTGTGATTTCACTCCTTGACAGTGTTCTGTATTTGACCCTTCTGCAGCAGGTGGTGATGGATTGATGGATGGATACACAGATGGTTGGAAAGGAAAGCCCCAAAGATTTGGAGAGATGCCCTCTTGCAGCCAAGAATTTTTGGCTGTTTCCCACAGTCGTGCCATTGTTGGACTCTGTTCCCATCGCCAGCAGTTAAAAGGCTGGGAGAGATTGAGCAGAGAATCAGAGAAGGAGAGCAGCAGATCCACCTTCCGCTGGGGATTCCTGATCCTTCCAACCAGGTGAGACCCCTTCCCAGAAGGACGAGACCCCCAAGTTAGGGGCATCTGAGCAGAGTGGGGCAAGGGAAGATCTTCTGGGCCTCTGGTAGGAAGAAGGGTAAGGAGTTGCCCCTTTGACCCGTGGGCGAGCGGTCCTTCCTTTCTGGGGGACACAAACGGGTGAGTGGGAGAGCCGAGACTCTCCTCTGAGGAAAGGCAAGCAGAGAAGGGAGAAAGGAGGGAGGAGGAGATGAGCAGCTGAGATCCTAACTTTAGAAATGGGACAGCTGAATGTGGTCAGGATCAACGTCTTCCTTGTTGGAAAGGCAACTGGAGGCAGAAGAGGGAGAGGACGGCAGGTGACTTAGCAATAGGGGTGACACAAAAACAGCTATGTTATTGGGGTGGGGAAGGGGATATGCAGAGTCATCTGGGGAGGGGGCTTGCTCCTTTTTTGAGGAGTCCGATCTAGGCAGACCTAGAATTGGAAAGCAGGGAAGGAAGATCTTTCTCTCAAGCCCCTCACCCCCCACCCTTTAGACTGCCAATCCCATCTCCCTCCGGTCCCCAAGTCCTCCCCCAGGAAGACCCCTGGAGCAATGGCAGGATTCCAATTTTTTTACTACCAGTTCTGTGGGCGTGGCTATTCCCCCCACAATAAAAAAAATATTCAGAGATGCTCAGTAGGGAGCCTTGATTTTGGAGGAAGGAAAGAACTCCCTTCTCCAGCCCCTCCCTCCCCAAAATCCTGAAGACCAAAACCGAGGCAGCCTTTTCCCTATGGAGAAAGAGAGTCCCAACCTTGTCTCGCCCTCTCCTGGTGAAGAGCGGAACTGCATCGATCAATCAGAAGAGAGGGACCTTGGTGGCCAGCTAATTGTCCTCCCTGTTGGGAAGTTTCTCCTTCATTCCAGGTTGCTTCTCTCCTGGATTAGTTCCTATCCATTGCTTCTTGTCCTGCCTTCTGATGCTTTGGAAAACAAGTTGACCCCCTCTTCTTGGGGGCGGCCTCTCAAATACTGGAAGACTGCTATCATGTCACCCCTACTCCTTCTTTTCTCTAGACTGGCCATACCCAAACCCTTCAGCCGTTTTTCACACGTTTTAGTTACCAGGCCTTTGATCATCTTAGTTGCTTAACTGGGATGCTAGCGTGAGTGAGGATGTGTATGTTCATGACGACGATAGTGCCCGGGTGACGCCATGATACTAGCACAAGAGGGGGGAGTGTGTGCTCATGGTGACACAACATGGCATCTCTAGTGCCCCCATGACCCACGCCAACAGAGATCGGGGAGCTCTGGAGTAAAGAGAGCTGGCTACTGCATGAGGCAATCTGAGCGGTGACAGGTTCCCTTGAGTGAAAAGGGGATATAGAGCACTGCATACCAGAAAAACTAGATGCAAGAACAGTTTTTTCCAGAAAGCCATCCCTCTACTAAACAAATAATTCCCTCGACACTGTTCAACTATTGCAAAGTCTGCACTACTATTACTATTAACCTTTTCATCACTCCTTATCACTCATCCCCTCCCACTTGTGATTGTAGGACTGTAACTTTGTCCCTTGTATCCTTACGATTTATATTGACTGTTTCCTAGTATGATTTGATTGTTGATTGTGCCCTATGACTATCGTTAAGTGTTGTATGTTTTGATTCTTGATTCTTAATGAATGTACCTTTTCTTTATGTATACTGAGAGTATTTACACCAAGACAAATTCCTTGTGTGTCCAATCACACTTGGCCAATAAAGTATTCTATTCTATTCTATTCTATTCTATTCTATTCTATTCTATATACTTATACTCTATGCTCTATACCATCTAGTGGCCGAAGGAGAATATGCCCTAACATACGAATCTTTATATACTATTGTTGCCCTCTAGCCCCATCTAGGGGGCAGAGTGACAAAATACCAATTATATCATTTGAAGCTGACCCAACCCATCCAATTCCCCGACAGAAATCCCCTTCCCCAAACTCTTTATACAGGGGTGGCCTTTGGGTGGTCTTTGTTGCCTTGGCCTGGGTGGTTCCAAGGCCCTTTCTTGGAACTGGCTTTCTGGTGTTGGAGAAGGGGAGATAAACCTGGGGAAGAGGCTTCAAATGTCCCCAGCCAACTCAAAGAGGCATCGGTCAGTCATGGCCTCCTATGGATGGTTCTTGTCTCTTGCAGGTCAGTAGAAGAGTCAGTGACGCACAGGAACTGAGCATGGCCCAGAGAGAAGATGCCATTGAGATACAAGCCCTGGGCCGTCCCTTCCAGCTGGGCATGCTTTACGACTGTCAAAAAGATGCCCTCATCCCCGGTAGGACCTAAAGGAGAGGTTGGTGTGTCTCGGGAGGGAAAGCGGGAAGGAGATGGGAGCTGCCAGAGATGCGAAGGTTCAGCCCAGGGACAGAGTTCAGCTCCCGGGAACATGGTCTACTAGTACCAGCTAACTAAGTAGGAGTTTCTAGCTGGGAATGCATATCCATCCCTTGGCCAGGCACACAGCAGGGCTATCCTTGCCTACCAATCAGAGGGTAGGTTTCCAAACCAAAGTCAGTGAAATGATTTGGAAAATAGTCTTTTCAAAAGGAGGATCCAGAGGGCTGAAGTGAGGGGTGTAATTCTCAGGTAGTGGTAGTGGTCCTGGTGCTTTTCTCAGGGGGGAAAGGCCTGGACAGAGAAGAAGGCTCTGAGCCCCCTGATGAAAGACATGGTTTCTCCACGGAGCTTGGGGATCATTCTGGAAATCAAGAGGTGCCTAGAGATTCCCTTTCCTCTCTACTCTGTCAAAAGACTTTAGACTTGGCGGTCTTTTGCAAAATGGAAAGGAAGCTTCTCTGGTGATGGCTGGACAAAACAAAACGAAGGAACCTTCTAAGGGAAATGATGTCTCCTTTGTCCCAACTCTCTGGAGCTCCTCTGTCCAGCTGTAGGTGTTTGGAAGATGGTGTTCAATTCATGTACCTGTTTTCATCTGTTCCATGCAGGAATCACCCTTTGGGATTACGACTCTCTTCAGAAGGACCTGACCATCAAGCCTCAGCCCAAGACCGAATCTGAAATCATTGGTTCTGACAGCATAGATGATAAGGCCTCCGCCCTGGACATCTCAGCCTCCCTCAAAGCCAGCTTCCTGGGAGGGATGGTTGAAGTGGGAGGATCGGCCAAGTATTTTCATGACACCAAGAAGTCCAAGCAACAGGCCAGAGTCACCGTTCAGTACAAAACCACCACCAAGTATGAACAGCTGACTATGAGCCAACTAGGAATCCACAATGTCACTTACCCAACCGTCTTTGAGCAGGGCACAGCCACCCACGTGGTCACCGCCATCCTCTACGGAGCCCAGGCTTTCTTTGTGTTTGACCGAGAAGTTTCTTCAACGGAGACAGTACAAGAAATTCAAGGAAGTCTCCAGCTTACAATAAAAAAGATGGTGTCAGTCACGGGAGAAGCAGAGGTCAAATTGACTGACAAGGAGAAAGAGAATACTCTGAAGTTTAGTTGCAAGTTCCACAGAGACTTTTCTTTGAAGAAAAATCCAGTGACTTTGCAAGATGCCATCATAGCTTATGAAACTCTCCCAAAATTGTTAGGGGAAACTGGGGACAACGCTGTGCCTATGAGGGTCTGGCTCTACCCTCTGACCAAACTGGACACCAGAGCAGCTAAGACAGTCCGTGAGATCAGCCTAATGTTGATCTTTGATGCTGAAAAGGTCTTGGAAGAACTCAACGAAATCCAGATGCAAAGCAATGATCTAGCCAACGATCGCATTGCTGAGACCTTCCCTGAGACCTTCCAAGAGGAAGATTCAGCAGCTCAAAGATCTGTGCAAGCAACACAGGCAGATTTTCCAGAAAGAGCTGGCCAGAGTGTTGCCTTCTATCCGGGGACGAGGGCAGGAGGAAGGGACCCTGGGGGACATCTTGATGTCTGTCAAACAGTCACCCTTCAATGGCCAAAGACTCTGTGAATTTCTAGACAGCAAGAAAAGAGAAATTAATTTTATCAAATCTTATCTGACTATTCTAAATAGCATAGAAGTTATCACATCTCAGAGCAAGCTGGAAGAAATAGTTCTTGACCCACAGAATGTATATATGGTCTCCTTCGTATTTACTTCTTTGCATGAAGAGGAGCCATTTCTGTTGAGCTTACAGGATTGGCTTCAGGAGCAATTCTTGCCAGAATCAGTGAAGTCAACAAGGTCCCTTCCTGGGGTGAAGAAATCCATGGCCTGGTTTGAGGACAAGGAATGGACCCGCAATGCTCGCCAAGCTGCTAAATCCATCCAAGACTTTTTCAGTATCAATCAATCCAATAAGAATGTCCGCTCTGTTGTGGCCTCATTCCCAGATGTGGACACTTCAGGAGCCTCAATATACCTTTATGAAGATGGAGAGCTGGTCAGCAAGAACTTTGAGTTGCCCTCAAAACCGCTTCCTTTGTTGATCAGTGAACTGAGACACAACAGCCTTCAGCTGACATTTCAACCAGCTGACTATGGAAACGCTGCAATCTCCAACTATGTGGTAGAGTTTAAGATTGCAGGGGAAGAAAATTGGAAGACTGTGAAGACAGAGGATGCCAGGGAGATGTTCCTGCTGAAAGATCTGCCTCCAAACACTGAGTACCAGATCCAGTATGCTGCTTGTTGCAAGCCAGGCCGTAGTAAAAGCAGTGAGCTGAGCCCACCCGTAAAGACCCTTCCCACCAGCCCTCCTGAGAAATTAAGAATGGTCAGTGCAGCATTTTCTGTCATTTCCGTGGCCTGGATGAGTCCCAGCATTGTTGCCTCAGGAGTTGTGGTCAAGGAATACAAGGTGGAATACAGAATGAAGGAGGTTGAATGCGGAAATGATCAGTGGACCGAAAAAGGGACTGGGAATAAAACAGAATCTTACAGCATTGAAGGCCTGAAATCCCAGACAGCGTACAGAATACGGGTTTCAGCCATATGTGATAATGGAGCTGTGAGTATCCCCAGCAAGGAGGTGGCGATCTCCACAATAGAGGAGGAAGAAAGTGCAGACAAGATAGCCCATCAATTCCTTCAGAAAAGCTCCCTGGTGGAGAACCGACAGCCATTGGTGTTTGCCCTTCCTCTGGAGAAAGTCCCCTCAGATGCCTCCACCTCCTGTCTCATGTACCACCTTGGAAAGGAGAACCCAGATGTGCCCAACAAAGTCATCCTGGTGATGGGAGCAACAGGATGTGGGAAAACCACTCTGATCAACGGGATGATCAATTACATCCTGGGTGTCCAATGGGAAGATAATTTCAGATTCAAACTCATTCATGAAACCACCCAGAGAAGCGAAGCTGGAAGCAGGACATCTACATGGTGAACCATCAGAAGGGTTTCCTACATGGTGAACCATCAGAAGGGTTTCCGAATTCCCTAATCTCTCACCATCATTGACACGACAGGATTTGGAAGAACAAACAATACAGAACAAGACAAACTGGTGGAGAAGCAGCTCTTGGAGTTTTTCTCCACCCTGGGGGGCATTGACGATGTGGATGCCATCTGCTTGGTAGCCCAGGCCTTCCTTTCCCATTCAACTCACACCCAAAAATGCGTCTTTGATTCCATGCTCTCCATGTTGGGAAAAGATGTGGAGGATAATGTCTACCTCCTGATCACCTTTGTAGATGGGGGCACCCCACCTATCCTGGAGGCCCTCAAGGAGACTGACCTGCTGTGTGTTCGGGACGAGTCAGGGACCCCTCAGCACTTCAGATTCAACTATTCAGCCCTCTTTGCTCCCCGAGAAAACGGAGGAAGCTGTAACGCTGTTGCTGAAATGTTCTGGAAAATGAGCACTGAGAGCATGAAGGATTTCTTCGACTCATTAAAGGTGGAGAAGCCTTCTGTTTCCAGGTACCAGGTGAAATGTCAGACTGCAGGAGACAATTGGAAAAGTCTCAGTACCAAAGGCATCTGTCCTTCTCTGGAAGAGGGAGGAGGAAGAGGAGGAGGAGAATTAGAATAGCCTGATATCAGTTGTGGGTGCTTCATCCTGGACATTTTTAAGAAAAGACTGTGCAGCCACTTGTCTGAAATGATATTGGGTCTCCTCCTTGAGCAGGGAGTTGGATGAGAAGACCCCTGAAGTCCCCCACTCCCCACTCAGGGAGGAGAGCCATGGAGCAGGGGAGGTTCCTGAGTGGTTGCTTGGGTGGGGGGACTTGGAGGAAGACAATCTGGGGTGGCCCTTGGAGACAATCTGGAGCTGCAGCAGGAGCAGCTGAAGCCCCAGAGAACAGGGTCCCTTTGAGCACGGAGCTGGCTGTGGGTAGCTGCCAGCGACTTCCGACATCAACCGTCCCCCTCGTTCCTGAATCTTCCAAAGTGCAGGCTCCCAAGAACTGAAGGGCTGCATAAAAAGCGGGGTGGCAGGAGGGAAAGTGAGGAGGTGGTGGCTCATTTTTACACCCCTTCCAATTCCTCCCTGTGTCTTCTGAGGGAAAGGAGTTATTGGCAACCTCCCTGGAAGGCAGGCTCTCCTTTGGCTGACTCTGTTTTGCTTTTCACACAGAAATCCCGGGTTTTGTGTGGTGGAGACTGGTCTAGACATGGCTGGAAGTATCCGAGGTAAAGTCTTGGTCCCTGGGGTTTGGGTGGAAGTTACTGTCCTGGTTGGTGGCACAGGCTATGACAGCCTTACACTATTGACCAATCCCCTTCTCTCTTTTTCCCTTTGGGTTGCAGGGGATGAACAGAGGATTATCCTGGTGGGCGAAAGTGGAAGTGCGATATGTGCGACTGGAAACACAATCCTGGGAAGGAAACTCTTTGAGTTAGAATGGTCATCTGACTCAATAACAGAAGTATGCCAAAAGAAGGAGGCGCAGCTCAACGGCAGCAAGGTTGTGGTTGTTGATACACCTGGCTTTTTCCATACCCATCTTCCAGACAAGGATATTGCTGCAGAAGTGAGCAAATGCGTGAAGTTTTGCTCCCCGGGTCCCCACGTCATTCTGCATGTGATGTGTCCTTTTCGTTTCCCCCAGAAAGAGACATACATGGCTCAGCACATCAAAGAGGTTTTTGGCCTTAAGGCCAAGGATGACACAATTCTCTTGTTCACCCACAAACGTTACCTGAAAGGTAAATCTCTAGAAAATTTTATATCTTCCAGAGATGAAAACCTGAAGGAATATATTGCTGAATGCGGGAACCGTTGCCTGGCTTACGACAACAAGGCCGAAGGAGCAGAACGAGAGGCTCAGGTGGCCGAACTGATGGCCATGATTGATGCTCTGGTGGAAATGAACAGATGTGCTCCTTGTTACACGGAAGACATGATGAACTCCAAGTAAAAACACAACTTCTCATTATTTCCCTTTCCATCAGAGACCAGAAAGTCTCTCTAATTCAGCCTCTTCTGTTCCCAAGGGGGAAACTCTGCCAAACTCAAGCTTCTAAAGGCTTTTTTGCCATTGCAACTATTATCACTTTTCCGTTTGCTGACGAATTATGGAGGGCAGGGAAGGGGGAAATAGAAAGGTTTGAGACATCAAGATGCCAGCCGTGAGAACCAAGGACACTTCATCAGGTGTTTCCCAGACTGTCTCATAACAATACCAGGAGACTCCATTGGACAACGGGACCTGGTCCAATAGGGGGAGGCAGAACCTGAACTTCAGCTATGTGGCTCTGGGTGGGAATTAGCTAGATCTGGTTTTGCTCTCATCTTTGCCGATACGATGTACTCAATAAAGTTTTGCGTTAAGAGATGGGATCGTCTCGACTGTATTTGCTTTGCTTGGTCAGTCAGAACGTCGAGCCCTTCTGCTCTGTGTTACAATCCAGCCCTCGCTAAGTTTCCTCTGAAGAACCCGAGTCAAAGATCCATGACCAAATCTCCCTGAGCCAATTCCTTCTCTGAGAGAATCTGGTTTCTCCCCTCCGATGACGAGACTTCAAGCAAATGTGAAAATCCAGCCCCTCCCTAGCATCAACTGGCCCCATAGGCTAATTCTCTCCCATCCTGGACCCATGTCCCTTGGGAAGCAGAGGCTCTTGAGTGTTTCCCATCTGTCAGTCCTTTGAGGAATATCAGGCTAGGAATCCACCAACACAAGAAATATTAGAACTCGAGTTTCCTGATATTGATTATAGTAGCAGAATCCTGAAAATGTCTCCCTTTCGCTCCCTCTGGCACCAAAGAGCATCAAGGCAGGACAACCCTGAGGTTCTTTCTCACCCCTTCCCATTTTCCTGGGATGAATTCGTGTTTTCTTAACAGCTACCACTTATTATTTGCAAGGCTGTTTCTGTCCTGCTCTACACCACCTTCTGTTGGCCAACGTGGACTCATTGGAGAGAGCAAATTTCTCTTTCAACCAAAGGACCTCTTGTTAAATCTTCTCCTTTCTTACAAAAGCGGCTGTCTTTTTTTCTGGGACGGTTGGGGGAAACTGGGGAGTTTGGTCCACTCGGCCGAATTGATTCCAGACAATGATGCAGTCACAAGGCAGAAGAGAAGGGGGACATTGCCCTGACTTCCTGGAGGAGGGGGACATGGAATGAGTAGAATATACTTGAGGGGCGAATTGGAGTGCAGGATCTCCCCAAAACCTTTTCATACTGGGCCCTTGGTGGAAATCGGGCTCCTGCTGGGTCCTTCCCATCTCCTTAGTGTCCCTCAGCTCCATACCGCATGCTTCTTCTCAACGTTCTCCTTTGGGGTCAGTTTTATCCCACAGACACTCCTGAAAATCAGTGCTATTTTTGACAGCATTATTGGAACCTGCAAATCTCAGTTGTCTTGGAGAGACCCTCCAAGTCCGAGGTCCACCTCTGGACTCCTCCACTCAGACTAACTGGGGAGCCCAGAGGGATCACCATGGGGTGGAGAGAGGGGAGGGTGTCTGACCTGAAGAAGAGAAGATAGGGGGGAAGTGGTGGGAGGAAGAGCAGCCTCCTTCCAGAAGACCCCAACTCTTTTCTCTCTTGGAAAAGGGGTGCATATTTCAGGAAGGCAGATTCTGTGGTAAGAAACTCCCAAGGAGTAGAAGCAGCTCTATAGAGCAGGCAGTCTCCAAACTCGGCAACTATAAGACTTGGGGACTTCAACTCCCAGAATTCCTCAAGTAGCATAGCAGTCTATGGACTTCTGGGAGTTGAAGTCCACAAGTTGCCCAGTTTAGGAACATCTGCACAGAGGAGTGAAGGACCAAGAGAGGTATTTGCTCCCCTTTTCTGGACGGTTGTAGAATTCATTGCTCAAACACATTTCCTGTTTCGTTTCTTGCAAAGTGAACTGACTTGCCTTAAATGTGACTAATTAAATCAACTTTCGTTTTCTGAATGCCCTGAAGGCAAAGCAGAAGATCAGGCTTTGCTTAAAATAGATCCAGCAAGGAAGCAGATCCACCTGCCAACGGGGATTCCTGATTCCCTCCAACCAGGTGAGTCTCAGGGCAGAAGCACTGAGATACACACCCCCCCAATTGGCATTTCATGGGGCAGCGGAGTGGAGTGGGGTGAGAGCAGGGCTCCTCCTGGCATTGGGGGGAGAGCAAGACAAGAAGGGGAAAAGCAAGCCAGGTGTGCAGCCAAGTGTGGCAGAGAAGCACCTGGGTTGTTGGTGGTGGTGGGGAGATTCCAGGTAATTTGGGGAGGGGCGGATTGCTCCTTTTCTGCTGAGTTCTGTCCAGGCAGCCAAAGAAAGAAAGAGCTGCAATTGAGTGGAGGGAGGGGACACCTTCGTCCTACCCACCTCCCCCTCAATCGCAGCTCTCTCCTTCCCCTCCAGGAAGGTTTTCCATTCAGATGCCAAATTCTGGCCCTCCTGAGGAGGGTGGAAGGTGGAGGATCAGACTTTGTCTTAATCTAGTCGCATCTCCTGCTAGTTTCTTTCAAACAACTGTCTTTCCAATCTCTTTCTTAACAACCTCCAGTGTTGGAGCACCCAGAACTTCTAGTGGTCGGTTGTTTCACAGGTTAATTGTCCTCCCTGTTAGGAAGTTTCTCCTTCCTTCCAGGTTGCTTCTCTCCTTGATCAGTTTCCATCCCTTGTTCCTTGTCTTGCCTTCTCCTGCTTTGGAGAATAGCTTGGCTTCCTCTTCTTTCTGGCAGCCCCAAAGATATTGGAAGACTGCTACCAGGTCTCCCCTAGTCCTTCTTCTCATCAGACTAGACATATCCAGTTCCAACAACCGTTCTTTGTATGTTTTTTTTAATTCATAAAAATGTTATTAAACAAATTCTACAATTACAAAACTATTAAAAACATATTTCCATCCATTGCAGCATATTTGTGGTCGTGTTCACTCCCTTTGACATTTTCTTTTTTTGAAATAGACTTTGTTGAATTTTTATTACATTAAAAACATAAGAAATGTATCACTCAACAACAGCTATTTGTGGTGCTTATCGTATGACAATAATTGGTGCATTATTTACAGGTACTAATTTATACATAATTACATTCTTATTCTATCTATTACATATATTTAATAATTACCTATCCTTAATTTATCTCCGATCTATCCACCTATCCATGATCTATCTACCATTGTTCCCACACCTCATAAAATGTTGAAGTTTCTTTATCTTTTAAACTCACCTTTAATTTATCCGTTTCAGCACAATTCATAACTTTTTGTATAACCAGTTTCTCTGCGGGTATATATGGCTGTTTTCAACATTGGGCAAAGGCAATCCTGGCAGCAGTCAATATGTGTAATAATAAATATTTTGTGTTTTTTATGTATTTTTTTCCTTGAAGATCCCCAAAAGGAAGAGCTCTGGTTCTAGGTCTAATTGTTCATTGGTGATTTCCTGTAGCCAATTTTTGATTTTTAGCCAATATTTTTGAGCTTCTGGGCAAGACCACCACATATGATAATATATTCCCTCTTTTTTTTTACATTTCCAACATATAGGACTCCTTTTAGGGTACATTTTCACTAATCTCGAAGCGGGTAAGTGCCACCTATAGAACATTTTATATGTGTTTTCTTTGTATGCTGCTGATTTTATTAATTTGTGATTTCTATTCCATACAGTCTCCCAATCAGATAATTTTAGGTTGTGACCAATATTTTGACCCCGTGCAATCATGCATCCTTTCACTACTTCTTCTTCTAATTCTACTTCCTGGAGATATTTATAAATTTTGGTAATATTTTTTTTATCTGGGCCTAATAAAATTTTGTCTAATTGTTGTGGTTTCAGGTATATTCCGTGATCCTTTATGTCCTTTTTATATCGGCTTTGTATTTGGAAATAAGCCCACCAGTCTACTGGTAGCTCTTGTTCTTGGAGCTCTTGTATTGTTTTTAAATTTCCATGAATATCCAATAAGTCTTTATACTTTAACATTTTGTTCAGGTCTAAATTATTTGGGTGGGTTGTCGCTTCCATTGTGGATAGCCAGATTGGGATTTTTATATAGTGTTTCTTTTTAACTTTGAACCAGTTGTTTATCAACGAATCTCTAATCAAATGTCTGTGGAAATATTTTTGTTTGGTGGGTCCTGTGTCCCAAAGAAAAGCATGCCATCCTCTCTGAAGATCATGACCTTCGATAGCTAATATTCTTTTATTCTTTAAGTTAATCCAATCTTTTAGCCAAACTAATATTGCTGCACTATAATATAATTCCCAGTTTGGCAATCCAAAGCCTCCTCTGGTCTTCATATCTTGTAGTAATTTCATTTTTATTCTAGGTTTTTTATCCTGCCAAATAAATTTTGCTGTCATTTTATTAAGGTTATCGAAAGAGGTCCTTTCTCATTTAACTGGAATGGTTTGGAATAAATATAGAAATTTTGGTAATATAGACATTTTTATGGCTGCTATTCTTCCTAACAATGACAATTACATTTTAGTCCATAATTCTAAGTCTTTTTTGTTTGTTGTAATAGCTTATTATAATTATTCACCTTTAAGGCCTTACAGTGTGCTGTCATCCATATTCCCAAGTATTTAATTTTTCTTGTTGTTTGAAGTCCAAGCACTCTAATTCTGTTGTTTGTAAATCTGTTATTTTTTTTGCTAAAAGTTTCATTTTCTGTCTACTAATTTTCAATCCTGCCACTGCTCCATATCTTTCTAATTCCTTAATTAATATTTGTCCTTTTTCTATTGAAACTTCAATAATAAAAGTCATGTCATCTGCAAATGCTTGCAGTTTATATTCTTCATTTCTAGTTTTCAATCCTTTTATTTCAGAATTTTGCCTCGCTCGTTCTAATAGTACTTCTAATGATAATATGAAGAGCAGAGGGGACAGCGCACAATCTGGTTGGACTCCTTTCTCTATATTTAAAGTTTGGGTGTTTTCTCCATTTATTGTAATATTTGCTTTTTGTACTGGACAAATTGCTGTTATAATATTCTCAAATTTGGTGCTGAAATTCATATCATAAATTTGCTGAATCGTAAATTGCCAATTAAAGGTTGTCAAAAGCATTTTGAGCATCCAAGAAAACAAGGGCTACCTATTTCTCTGAATGGGCTTCATAATATTCCAGACTATCCATTATTATTCTTAAATTGTTCCTAATTTATCTATTTGGGAGAAACCCATTTTGGTCTGAATGTATGTAATCATTCAGAATTTTCTTTAATCTATTAGCAATAATGATAGTAAATATTTTATAATCTACATTCAGCAAAGAAATTGGTCTATAGTTTTGTGTCATTCTGGCATAATAGTCTCCCTTCGGGATTAGCGAAATTAATGATTCTCTCCACGTGTCTGGCATTTTGGCAGATGATAATATCTCGTTATATAAATCCACCATTATTAGTCCTACTTGTTCTTCTATCGCTCTATAAAATTCTGCTGAGAAACCATCAGGGCCTGGGGTTTTGTTGCTTTTCTGGGCTCTAATTGCTTGTTTTAATTCTGTCATAGTTATATCCTTCATCAAAGATTCTTTCATCTTATCGTTAATTTCTCAATTTTTTCTCTCTTAGATATTCCCTTATCTGATCTTCATCTACTCTTTCTTTCTTATACAATTTCTCAAAATATTTATGTGCAATCTCTTTTTTCTTCTCTATTGTATGTTGATAATTTCCACATTCATCTTGTAGTTGATAGATGGTTCTTTTCTCTTTCTCTTTTTTGAGTTTATAAGACAGCCATTTGCCCGGCTTGTTTGCTTGTTCAAAGTATATTTGTTTAGTTGCTTTCAAGTTTCTAACCAGTTCTTCCTGTTCAATTAAGTTAAGTTTATGTTTATAGAGAATCAATTGTTCTTGTAAGTTAACGTTTTGTGGATTGTTCTGTAGTTTGGATTCTAGTTTCTTAATTGTTTGGTATAAATTGTTTTGTTGGGCATGTTTTTTTTTTTTTTTTGTGCAACGTAAGATATTGTAATTCCCCGTGTGACGGCTTTCATAGTGTCCCATAAGTTTTGAATAGTTGTATATATGTTATTATTTTCTTTAAAGGAAAGAGTTAGTTCTTCCTTAAGTTTCTTCATAAATTCCTCATCCTTTAATAATTGAGAATCTAAAGTCCATCTTCTCTTTGGTTTTTTCCTACCTTTCCAACTGATGCTAAGAGGATTGTGATCTGCCCAAGAGTTCGGTATAATTTCTACTTCTGTCACTTCTTCTGCTAACTCTCCACTCATCCGTGCCATTTCAATACGCGACCATGACTGGTGGGGATTTGAGTAGAAGTTAAATTGTCTCTTATCTGGATTTAGTTTTCTCCATATGTCTATTAGATTTAATTCTTTAATCATTTCTACACATATTTTAGGTAGTTCTCTTTTCTTTTCTTTTCCCTTCCCTTCTTATTCCCCCCATTATAATCTTTTTGATAATCTGCTACAGCATTATAATCCCCTATGATACAAATATTTTTCCTTTCCAGTTCAATGATTTTAGCATACAGAGCCTTATAGAATTCTTTTTGATTGGCATTAGGGGCATAAATTACCACCAGTAGATTTTTTTAAAAGTTTATCTGTATTTCTATTGCCAGAATTCTTCCTTTGGGATCTGCATATATTAACCCTTTGACATATTCTTAAGTATGTAGAATATTACTAAATATTTTTACAATTATTTTACATTTGATTTGTGTCATCTTTTCATACATTTACATATTTATTTACATATTTATACATAAGTATACACAGTTATGCCTATTCATACCAAATTATTTCATCACACTATAAGCTTTCATTTCATCTCTCTATTTTGTGTCTACCTTGCAGCCAATTATACCATAAATTCCCAATTTCATAGTACTCTGTCTCTTTTCTCTCCTTCATTTCCATTGAAAGCCTATCCATTTCTGCACACTCTAAAACCTTTTTTATTATCATATCAGAAGGAGTGGTGTCACTTTCCCAATTCTGGGCAAAGGGTATTCTTACTGCAGTTATTATATGTAATAGAATATATTGGAGTTTCTGACTTATTTTATCTCTTAATATAACCAATAGAGAATATCTCTGGTCTCAATTCAATTCTCTGTTTTGTAATTTCCTCCAGCCATTTCATAATTTTAAACGAATCATTTTTAGCTTGAGGGCACGTCCACCACATATGGAAATAGGTTCCCTCTTTATGATTACATTTCCAACAATTTGCTGATCTATTAGGGAAAATCTTAGCCAATCTTCTGTTGGTAAATGCCAATGGTAGAACTTTTTGTATAAATTCTCTTTGTATCCTACTGATAGAGTTAGTTTATAGTTTATTTCCCATAATTTTCCCAATCTTCCAAATTAATGCTGTAGCCAATTTTTTTTGCCCAAATTATTATGGTCTTTTTTAACCACTTCCTCTTCCATTCAGTATCTTAGGAGATAATTATATATTTTGGTAATCATTTTTTCATCTGAGCCTTGTAATATTTTACAGTATCTATTTCCTGCTGATCTTTATATATTCCAAATTTTTCTATACCTTTCTTATATCTTGTTTGAATTTGTAAATAGGGCCACCACTCTATTTTTATCCCTTGTTCCTTCAGTTCTTGATTAGTTTTCAATTTTCCCTGTTCATCCAATAATTCTTTATATCTGACTATTTTATTGAAGCCAAGGACATTGGGATACATCATTACTTCTATGGGGGTAACCAAATTGGGATCTTCATGTAATGGTTTCTCTTGATTCTCTCTACCAAAGTGCCTCTCTACCAAAGTGTCTCTAACTTTGTGCCTCTGGAAGTATGAATGGAATGTATTTTTCCCTTCCCATATAAAGGCATGCCAACCAATCTACAGATTGTGTCCCTCTATTGTTAATACTCATTTATTTCTTAGATTTACCCAATCCTTAATCCATGTTAAGACTGCGGCCTGGTAACAGAGCTCCCAGTCTGGGAGTCCAAAACCTCCCTTCTTTCTACTATCCTGCAAAAGTTTCAATTTTATTTGCACCTTTTTCCCATTCTGATAAAGCACGAGGCTACCACCAAATTTAAAACAGAAACGGCTGCGAAAGCCTGACACATAGGTGAACCCAATACACAACCCTGGTGATGGCAGATGAGATTCTGCCAAAACTTCGCTACAACTTTAAAAGCACAACTATAATGACATGGGAAAATACACGAACAAAGCTGAATATCATATATACATATATATATACATATATACATATAACCCCCCACAACAACACATCAAACAAACAGTACACAACATAACAGACAGAACCCTCACCAGAGCAGAAACCAATGTCCTTTCCAAGGGATTCAACTTTGCAGTCACCCCCAAATGCATCCCCACCGAAAACATCATATGTGGAGTTGAAACTAGCCTAACCAAAATTAACCCAGATGTAGCCAATAAAATCAGACTTGAAGGCACCAAGGTCCTCTGCTCCAGCAGTCCACCCAGAAGCAACTTACACAGAGAATAACAAAAAGCACTCACCAACTTGAAGAAAGACAACAACATAATCATTCTCCCAGCAGAAAAAGGCAATGCCACGGTCGTGATGAACACGTCGGACTACCAATCCAAACTATCCAACTTACTCTAAGACCCTGCTTACAAACCTCTAAATACAGACCCCACCACCTACCTGGAAAAAAACCACCAAATCCAAAATAAAAGCCTCTCCCATCAGTGAAGAGATCCAGCAAAGAATTATCCTTTGAGGCCTCAAACTCAGAGCCAAACCAAAACCCGGAATGTCACATCACAACCACCCACTCAGGATATCACATCACGGAACTCAGGAAGTTACATCACAAAACCTCAGGATGTTATAACATAGCCAATGATCCAGGAGATTACAGCATAAGACCCAGGATGTCACAACAATAGAACTCAGAAGATCATCACACAGCCCATTACCAGGTCGTTACAACACAGGAGGCTGATAGACACACAGCCAATACCTCAGCCACACATGTTCTTAAGAAAAAGCCAGCCAATCTGCAAACATCAACTCCATCAACCAATCAAGAAATGACAACACAGACAACCTCCCCACCAGTATTTATAGGCAGACGGCACGCTTTGCTTGCAGAAGCACGAAGCTGAAAGCACCAACCTGAAGATGGCGAGTTGGACCTCGTCGAAATGTCGCCAAGATACTCTCAATCTTACATGGGAAAAGACCCGAACACGACAAGACCTGCATACCTGTACCCATGAAAATATACTAATTAATATTAATTGTTGTAACACAAAGTATATACTTATTCCCCTGCCTCAGCTGAACAGTATAGAACCAGTGGTCTAGTGGCAATTACAACTGCCTCACATGTAATGCTTCCCTGGTTCGAATCCCAGTAAGGGTATGGCTAGCTGAAGAGAGCTAACCAGCTCGATATAGATCTATCCTAGTCTCCCTTATTTAATTATTTATCAGCTCAAAACCTAATACACATGTAAACAAAAGACAACAAAACAAATAGCTTTCTGTCAGTATGGTCTCTGGTGATGAGCCGAAAGACAGAAAGGAAAGCAGTATGCTTCCTCCCTTAATTGGGGCTTAACAGGGTGTTGTAACACAAAGTATATATTTATTCCCCTGCCTCAGCTGAACAGGATAGAACCAGTGGTCTAGTGGCAATTACAACTGCCTCACATGTAATGCTCGAATCCCAGTAAGGGTATGGCTAGCTGAAGAGAGCTAACTAGCTTGAAATAGATCTATCCTAGTCTCCCTTATTTATTTATCAGCTCAAAACCTAACACACACACACACACACACACACACACACACACACACACACACATATATTTACATACCTTTGGTTCTTTGGGTTTTCTCCCCCGTAGAATTGGAAGTATCTAGGCGACGTTTCGATGAAGTCTCATTCATCATCTTCAGGCTTGTGTCTTCGGCCTTGTGCTTCTTGGAGTAATGTGAGCTTGCAGCTGCTTCTTCCTTTTAACAGCTAGTGGGGGCGTGACTTGATTGGGTGGGGGCTTGGCTGTGTTCTGATTGGGTGGGGGTGTGTTCTGATTGGTTGAGGGTTTGGCTGTGTTCTGATTGGCTGGGGGTGTGTTCTGTTCTGGTGGGGGTTTGGTTGTACTAAGACTAACCTGAGTACAACCAAACCCCCACCAGAACAGAACATACCCCCAGCCAATCAGAACTCAGCCAACCCCCCAACCAATTGAGGACCCAAGATTGTTGGGGGCAATAAGCTGACTTTGTAAAAATGCCGCTTGGGGCCAAAAAGCCCTAGTAATAAGCAGGCATATACAATGGAATGAAGGCTATTGCCGAGCACCTAACATGGTGCTCCATAGACTGTAAGCCACCCTGAGTCTCCGGAGAAGGGTGGCATATAAATGTAATTAAAAAAAAAAAAATCAGAACACAGCCAAATCCTCAACCAATGGGAACACACCACCACCCAATCAAGTCACACCCCCACTAGCAGTTAAAAGGAAGAAGCAGCTGCAAGCTCACATTACTCCAAGAAGCACAAGGCCGAAGACACAAGCCTGAAGATGATGAATGAGACTTCATCGAAACGTCGCCTAGATACTTCTAATTCTACGCGGGTGAAAACCCAAAGAACCAAAGATCCACATACAAATACCTGCGAAAACCTCAGAAAACATACACACACACACACACAGACATACACACACACAGAGCAGATGGGAGGCAATTGGGAGAGTCTGTCACACATGCAAGGGATAAATTGATTAATGATATATAAAGGCAAAGATATCTGTAATGGTAGCTTAATACTCTGACGATGTCAGCAGAGGCTGACAAAAGATTAGTAAGTACATTAAATGTACACACACACACACCCCTTTATTCATCCTTATTTACATCTTCCAACACTCTTGGTATTATTTAAGTTTCATGACCACAGATGTCCTCATAACAATTCTTTTCCATCTTAAACCCTTCCTTTCTGTCCCCACCAATAGTAAAATCTATTCCAAATTAGATAATATTCTGATTCATCCTTATTTTTCATCTCTGGTGTTAGGCTATCCACTTCCACTTTTTTTATTTATTACTTCATCTTCCCTAGGAATTTCTTTCTCTTTCCACTTCTGGGCAAATACCATTCTTGCCGCAGTGCTGATGTGTATTATCAAATATAACTCTTCCTTATTCTATTTTCGTGGTATAATTCCCAATAAATAACATTCTGGTCTATAGTCTATTTTAAATTCCATTATTTCTTCCAATCATTTTCCAATCCTGTGCCAAAACTCTTGTGCTTTTTTACAGCTCCACCATGCATGGTAGTATGTGCCTTATTTCGTTAAACATTTCCAACATTTTGGGGTTTGATTTTTATACATTTTAGCCAGCCTAGTCAGCGGGAGATGCCATGAGTAAAACATTTTAAATAAATTCTCTTTGTATGCTATAGCAAGCGTAATCTTTTTGTTTCTTTCCCATAATGTTTGCCTTTGCTGGAGAAGTTGCCAATGTTGGCCTGCAGGAGGCTTCAGCACTGGCACCAGGTGGGCAGAGTGTCTTCCTCAGCCATCCCAGAAATTGGAGCAGCATCAGTGGGTGGAATGTGGCTTGTGCCCACATCCTGCATCCCCTCAGAGTCATCGGTCAGTCTTGGCCTCCCCCAGATGGTTCATTCTCCCATTTTGTCAGTTATATCTAGGTTTTATACTTCTAGTTGACCTGATTTCTCTTCGTTCTTCATCTCCTTTCATAGTTTCTTAGCCTTCCTCCTTTTTCTTTCTCCTTCTCTCTAATAGGTAATGTTTTCCCTTCCATCGTTGGTCTTCTCACCTCTTTCTTCTCTTGTATCTCTTTTTTCCAGAAGTGTCAACAACACATGGGAGCCAAGCATGGCCCTAGCAGAGGATGCCATTGAAATTCCAGCCCTCGGCCGCCCCTTCCAGCTGGGGATGCTTTATGACTGTCGCAAGGAAGCCCTCATCCCAGGTAGAAGAGACTGAGGGTAGCGGGAAACCTGGGAGGGAGGGAGACAGGCACTGCCATCAATGCGCAGACTTAACCCAGGGACACTTGAGAGCTGGCATCCTGAACACACAACCTGCTAATCTCAGGTAGCTGGGAATGTGTATCCAGCCCTTGGCTTAATGCGCAGGAAGGCTGACCCTGTCTAGCAAACACGGGGTGAGTTTCCAAACGAAGTCACTGAAATGCTGTGGAAAATGACGAAACCTCTCTACTCAGTCAAAAGCCTTTGGGGTTTTTGCAGTATTTTGCAAAACAGGCAAGAGGTTCCCGGGGTAATTGCTGGACCTAATTGAATTGAAATCTTTCACTCTCAAGAGACTATGGTATCATGCTATGAAACTGGTAACTGCCACTTCCCGTGTTGTTTCCATGCTGTATGTAAAGCTGGAGTGTCCTCTCCAGAGCATGAGGCCTGGGTGATTCAATATTGAGGATACACTGTTACCAAGCAGCAGATCTTCTCTCTCCAAGTCACTGAAATAGTCTAATGAGAAAGCAGAGCCGATACGATGAGTTCCAGCTGTGTCGCAGGAGTTCCCAGAACGTGATTGTACATAGTCACGAACTGCTTCTGGGGCTCCGGATTTTTCTCGAGGTTGACTCCTGAAGCCTTTCTCAAGAATAGATATAGCCACAATGCAGCGGAGGTTTGAAATCAGAGTTTCCTTTCTTCTAGGAGATGGTTCTACTGTTTTATCTGCTGTTGGGGCATTGAGCTCTCTTCCGCCTTCAAAACCATTGACCATCTTCTCCTGTAACCCTGGAAAGGGGCCCTTATGAGGTGCTCCCAGCCGGGCCAGCTAGACCAAGGTTTTTATTAAAGGAGGTATTACTCCTCCGGCACTCCTCCTCACTCCAGGACGCCCAGCTGGGCTCCATTTGCAGTGTCCATTATTTTCCAACTGTCTGCTGGAGAGAACAGATGAGGTTATCCTCTGGGAGAAATGATGGCCCTTTGTTCGAGCTTCTCTATCCAGCTGCAGCTTTTTTGGAGGTCAGGTTTCACATTTACCTTCATGTCATTTCTTGTTCCATGCAGGAGTCACCCTTTGGGATTACAGCTCTCTTCAGAAGGACCTGACAACCAAGCCTCAGCCCACGACAGTAACTAAAATCATTGCATCCGACAGCATTGATGACAAGGCCTCTGCCCTGAACATCTCAGGATCCCTCAAGGCCAGCTTCCTTGGAGGGTTGATGAATGTGAGAGGGTCATCAGAATATCTTCATGATATCAAGAAATCCAAGAAACAGGCCAGAGTCACCGTTCAGTACAAAACCACCACCAGGAACGAACAGCTGACAATGAGCCAGCTAGGAATCCAGAATATCTCTCACCCAGCTGTCTTTGAGCATGGCACAGCCACCCATGTGGTCACCGCCATCCTCTACGGAGCCCAGGCTTTCTTTGTCATTGACCGAGAAGTTTCCTCAACAGAGACGGTGAAAGATATTCAAGGAAATCTCCATGTTACAATCAAGAAGATGATATCCGTCACAGGAGAAGCTGATATGAAGCTAAATGAGAAGGAAAAAGAGAATGCTTTCCAGTTCAGTTGCACATTCCACGGAGACTTTTCTCTAGACAAAAATCCAGTCACTTTCCAAGATTCGATCAAAGTTTATGCAACTCTACCAAAATTGTTAGGGGAACGTGAGGAGAAGGCTATTCCTATGCAAGTCTGGCTCTACCCACTGGCCAAGCTGAACACCAGAGCAGCTAAGATGGTCCGTGAGATCAGTATAGAGTTGGTCTTTGATGCTAAAAAGATCTTGGAGGAACTCAATGAAATCGAGATGCAAAGCAACGATCTAGCCAATGATCCCATTGCTGAGACCTTCCCTGAGATCAAGAGGAAAATCCAGCAATTCAAGGATCTGTGCCAGCAACACAGGCAGATTTTCCAGAAACAGCTGGCCAGAGTGTTGCCTTCCATCCGGGGTGGAGACCAGGAGGAAGGGACCCTGGTGGACATCTTGATGTCCGTCAAACAATCGCCCTTCAACAGCCAAAGACTCTGTGAATTTCTGGACACCAAGAAAAGAGAAATGAACTTTGTGAAATCTTATCTGGCTATTCTACCTGAATTACAAGTTATCTCATCTCAGAACAAGCTGGAAGAAATAGTTTTGGACCCCCAGAATGAATACGTGGTTTCCTTTATATTTACCTCTTTACATGAAGAGGAGCCATTTCTGTTGAGCTTTCAGGGTTCGCTTGATGAGCAGTTCTTCCAACAATCAGCTAAGTCAACCAGGTCCGCTCCTGTGGTGAAGAAATCCATGGCCTGGTTTGAGGACAAGGAGATGACCCGCAATGCTCACCAAGCTGCCAACTCCATGAAAGACTTTTTCAGTATCAATCAATCAAAAGAAAAGATCTGCTTTGTGGTGGCCTCAATCCCAGATGTGGACACCCCAGGAGCCTCAATATACCTTTATGAAGATGGAGAGCTGGTCAGCAAGAACTTTGAGCTGCCTTCAAAACCTCTCCCTTTCCTGATCAGTGAAGTGAGACACAATAGCATTCAACTGAAGTTTCAGCCAGCTGAATATGGGAGGGCTGCAATCTCCAGCTATCTGGTAGAGTACAAGGTTGCAGGGGAAGATAACTGGAAGACCGTGAGGACAAAGGATGCCAAGGAGACATTCCTGCTGAAGGATCTACCTCCAAACACAGAGTACCAGTTCCAGTACACTGCTTGTTGCAAGCCAGGCCTTTGTAAAACCAGTGAGCTGAGCCCACCCGTAAAGACCCTTCCCACCAGCCTTCCGGAGAAATTAAGAATGGTCACTTCAGCATCTTCTGTCATCTCCGTGGCCTGGATGAGTCCCAGTATTGTTGCCCCAGGAGTTGTAGTCAAGGAGTACAAAGTGGAGTACAGAACGGTGGAGGCTGGAATTGGGAAGGACCAATGGATTGAAAAAAAGACTGGGAGAAAAACAGAATTTTATCCCATTGAAGGTCTGAAGCCGCAGACGGGATACACAATACGGGTCTCGGCCGTGTGTGATAATGGAGCTCTGAGTGTCCCCAGTGAGGAGCTGGAGGTCTCCACATCACTGGAGGAGGAGGATGGAGGAAACATAGCTCACCAGTTGATTCAGGAAAGCTTCCTGGTGGAGAACAGCCAGCCATCGGTGTTCACCCTTCCTCTGAAGAAAGTCCCCTCAGGTGCCTCCACCTCCTATCTAGTATACCAGCTTGGAAAGAAAAAACCAAAAGTGCCCAACAAAGTCATCCTGGTGATGGGAGTATCGGGATGTGGGAAAACCACTCTGATCAACGGGATGATCAATTATATCCTGGGTGTCCAGTGGGAAGATAATCTCAGATTCAAACTCATCCATGAAACCACCCAGAGAAGCGAAGCTGGAAGCAGGACGACTGAAATCACAGCCTACGTGGTGAACCATCAGAAGGGTTTCCGAATTCCCTATTCTCTCACCATCATTGACATGCCAGGATTTGGAGGCACGAGAGACTCAGAGCAAGACAAACTGGTTGAGGAGCAGCTCCTGGAGTTTTTCTCAACCCCGGGGGGCATTGAGCACATTGATGCCATCTGCTTGGTGGCCCAGGCCTTTCTTACCCATTCAACTCATGTCCAGAAAGATGTCTTTGATTCCATGCTCTCCATGTTGGGAAAAGACATTAAGGATAACGTCCAACTCCTGATCACCTTTGCGGATGGGGGTACCCCACCTGTCCTGGAGGCCCTCATGGAGGCTGACCTGCCATGTGCTCAGGACGAGTCGGCAACTCCTCTGCACTTCAGATTCAACAATTCAGCTCTCTTTGCTCACCAAGAAAATGGAGGAAGCCATAATGCTGTTTCTGAAATGTTCTGGAAAACGAACACTGGGAACATGAAGAATTTCTTCGACACGTTAGAGATGTTGGAAACCAAAAGTTTAACCTTGACCATGGAGGTCCTCAAGGAACGTCAGGAGCTGGAAGTTGCTCGTATAAGACCTCCCCCTCTTAAGGTTGAGCAAGTACACCCAAATAGTTTCCAGATCAGTATCGATCCAGCAACCATCGGGAAGCCTTCCGTCTCCAGATACCAGGTGGAATACCGGATTGCAGGAGATAATTGGAAAAGTCTCAGTACCGAAGGTCCTAAGGATCAATTCACCCTGGAAGATGTCCACCTAAATCGTCAGTACCAATTCCGATGTGCAGCTGTGACTCCAGGAGGGCTTGGTCAATGGAGTAAGGCAATCACTTGCATTTGTCCTATGGGAATATCTGCTGAGGTAACTATCTGGAGGGGGGGGAGGAGGAGGAGGAGGAGGAGGAGGAGGAGGAAGAGGAGGAGGAGGAGGAGGAGGGGTAAGTAGAATATTCCCGACACCTCATGCAGGATTCCTCCTTGGGAACTGCTACTACATGCATGCAGCCCATCCTGTGGGATGTCATAGACGGGAATGGGCTGAGCAGGAGTACCACTCAGGGGGAAGCAAATTGGCCTTCTCAGCAGAAGTTGCTTGCCCAGGGTTGCAGGGGATGCAGGAACGAGACCCCCCAGGAAGGATTCGATTCAGACTACCCTGGAGGGGCAGCTGGGAGGCCAAGGAGTGGGTAGGTAGAGGAGGGCTGGAGGAAGACAATCTGGGGTGGCCCTTGGAGACAATCTGGAGCTGCACAGGAGCAACTAAAGCCCCAGAGAAAAGGGTCTCTTCGAGCACAGAATCAGCTGTGTGGAGCTGCCAGCTACTTTGGACATCAATCCCCACTGTTTCTGCATCAGAGGGGTCAGCCTCAAGGGCAGTGATGAGGGGGTGGCCCTTTTTTACCCCCCCCTCCAGTTCCTCCCTGTGTCTTCTGAGGGAAAGGAGCTATTGGCAACCTCCCAGCAAGGCAGCCTCTCCTTTGGCTGACTCTGTTTTGCTTTTCATGCAGAAATCCCGGGTTTTGTGCTGTGCGACGTGTCTGGAAATGGCTGGAAGCATCCGAGGTAAAGTCTTGGCCCCTGGGGGTGGGTGAGTGGGTGGAGGGGGTGGAAGTTACTGTCCTGGGTGGAGGGACAGGCTATGATGGCCATATGCTGCTGACCAGTCCCCTTCTTCTCTCCTCTCCCCTTTGGGTTGCAGGGCCTGAACGGAGGATCATCCTGGTGGGCAAATGCGGAAACGGTAAAAGTGTGACTGGAAACACAATCCTGGGAAGCAAAGTCTTTGAGTTTGAAGGGCCAGGAGTTTATTCAGGAACAACAGCATGCCAAAAGGAGGAGGCGCAGCTGAAGGGCAGGAAGGTTGTGGTTGTTGATACGCCTGGCTTTCTCCATTCCCATCGTCCAGACAAGGATACTGCTGCAGAAGTGAGCAAGTGCGTGAAGTTTTGCTTCCCGGGTCCCCACATCATTCTGCACGTGATGCATCCTCCTCGTTTCTCCTATAGGGAGATGGATGTGATTCAGCAGATCAAAGAGATTTTCGGCCTTAAAGCCAAGGATTACACGATCATCTTGTTCACCCACAAACATGCCCTGAAACCTCAATCTCTAGAAAAGTTAATATCTTCCAGAAATAAAAAACTGAAGGAATATATTGCTGAATGTGGGAACCGGTACCTGGCTTTCGACAACGAGGCCAAAGGAGCAGAACGAGATGGTCAGGTGGCCGAACTGATGACCATGATTGATGATCTGGTGCACAGGAACAGCGATGCTCCTTGTTACACAGAAGACATGATGAACATCAAAAAAAGACACAACTTCTGATTGTTTCCCTTTCCATCAGAAACCAGAAAGTCTATCTAATTCAGACTCTTCTACTCCCAAGGGGGCAGCTCTGCAAAGGCCACTCTCAAGTATCCAAAGGCATTTTTGCTGTCGCAACTATTATCGCTTCTCTGCTTCCAACGAATTATGGGGGGATTGAAGGGGGAGATAGAACTTGGGTTTCAGACATCAAGATGCCAGCCGTGAGTATCTATAGATACTTTCAAAGACATTATGTAAGGAACACTCCTAGTATGGGAAAAGGTTAAAGCCAAAAATTATAAGAAAATACCAGTCAACAATGGAAGCACTGATACATCCAAATGTGATAAACTTGGGAAAGATTGTAACGTATAAAAAGATTTTAAATGAGAAAGGGGAACTCAAAACTAAACAGAAGCTGCCAAATCAAGGGGTGAATCTCGCACGATGTAAATACAATCAAGAGGCAAGAAAGATGAAAAGAGATATGGTGTCAGCCTCCAAGATTCCTTCCTCTGCTTGACTCTATCCAGCTGTTATAGAAACGGGGGAGGAATAATTGGGCCTCGTGGGGGGGAAGGATGCTGGAGGTGAAGTTGTGGGAATTGTAAAAGTTGGGGTGCTTTCTTGCTTACTGTGCAAATGCAGCCACTTATCTTTTCCAGGCCAAGGTCAACCGTCTTGGCATATCAGGTGCCTGAGACGCCACCTGAAGATGTACCCACGTGACATTATACACAACCTCAGATTGGATGTCCAGTTTGAATGGTTGGGGGTGGGGACTTGGGGTAACTTTCTGTATGCAATTTCCGTGCCTTTTGCCTCAGATCTTGTATTTCTTCTGTTGCTACCACTTCAATTTCAGTAAAAGTTTCTCTTTTCTCTATCAAAATGGAGTGTAACGTTTGGGTACACTATGGAGTTAGATCAATGGCAAAAACTTTGGGAAGGAAACTATAAATTGACAGTGCTACAACGAAAACCTGGATAAAATGTTCCACCGGTGGCGTTTGCCACCGGCAAGGCTAGCAAAGATGTTTAAAAACATGTCCGCCAAATGTTGGAAATGTGACCAGATATCAGGTTTGTATTACCATATGTGGTGGACCTGCCCAAAGGCACAAAAAAAATGTGGACGAAAATACATTCATGACTAGAGAAAATGATAAAGCAACATGTAACAGATAACAGAGAATCAGAGTTGGAAGGGATCTTGTAGGTCATCTAGTCCAACCCACCGCCCAAGCGGGAGACTCTACATCATTTCTGACAGATGGCAGTCCAATCTCTTCTTGAAAGTCTCAAAGGATGTATCGCCTTAAAGTCAGAAATATTCTTGTTAGGTATATTGCCAGAAAAATATAATAAAGGGAAAATATATTTGATGCTGCATGCTTTGATGGCACAGAGAATTGTGTTGGCCCAACATTAGAAAAAGGAGGAAACTCCTTCAGACGATAATATAATCCAGAAAATATTAGATTGTGGGGAAATAGATGGGTTAACATTAAAGGGAAAAGATAAAGAAAGCACAGAATATTTTTTAACTTGGAATTTCTTTTCTCAATGGTTAGATAGTAAAAGTAGAAATTAGAAGTTGGAAGAATGACATTATATTCAAGCAAGCAATATTATTATTACTATTGTTATGTATATGTAAGATGACCCAGACAATACACTGTTTATCCAATACCTACATATGTTAAAGAAAAAAGTATAAATAAATAAGCATGAAACTGATGTGATTTTTTCTTTTTAGTTTCTTTTTTTTCTCTCTTTCCTGTTATTAAAGAATTATTGCTACACTAGATATGGAATTTAATGAAATAAACATGGAATTGGGAATTTATAATAAAAATATTATATATCAATTGATGATTAGTGATGTATAAGAAAAAGGGGGGGAATGATGAAATGAGTACCATTATGGAAATATTAATATCACTTGCTAAAATTAATTGATTAGACTACTATTTTTGTAATGTATAGATAATTGATAAGGTGATTGAGAAAATGTAATTTTGACCATCTGTTGCCTGTTTGACAGGAATGATCCCGTGATGAGTTGTGCCAGTTGGAGCATTTGGTGAAGGAAGAGATCTACTCCCAGAAGCCCTGACGGCCCCTCCCATCCACTCTCCTCCCCCCCCCGCCCAGCCCCCTCCTTCCCGGGGGTCTCCTTCCCACCTTCGCTTCCGGGGATCCGGCCCAGCGCCCCCATCACTAGCATCAGGGGGAGCCCAGCAGAGCCCATGGATGCTGCCCCACAAGCGCCCTCAAAGAGAAGGGAGGAAGACGCGGAGGTTCCCAGCCCCAGAGGCGGAATCGGGGCTCTGAACTGAGGCGAGGACCTCCTTGATTCCCCTCCTTGAAAGACGCGTCACGAACATCCTGAGGTAAATTCAAACAGCCCAGAGGAGAAAAAGGCGGGGGAAAAGGGAAACGCCCCCTTTCCACCCGCAGAAACCAATCAGGGCGCAGATCCCCTCAGGCAGGAGCCCGTCCTCACTCACGAAAAACGAGAGGAAGCACCAATGGGAGTTCTTCCTGAGTGAGCGTCATCAGTCTCCGGGCAGAGTTCTTTCTAATTTTATCTGACGGAGGAGGGAGCGTTCGGCGCAGAGAGCGAAAGTGGGAGGGGGGATTCCTTCAGTCTTGGGGAGGCTGCAGCTCAAGGGGGGGTTCATGGAGGCCCTGAGGGGACCCTCCACTTTTTTTGCTCTCTTCACCGTCCTCTGCCAGGGATTCCCGCTACTCCCCCACCCGCTCTTATTTCTTCCCCATTCAAATCAACAACCGCCCTTCTTGAACCAGAACTGACCTTCCTTTTACGGTGGGTCAGAAAACCACTCAGCGCCCCTTTGCCAGGAAGAGAGCCAAAGGCAGAAGCTTTGGGGAGGGGCGGGGAGGGCAGTGACCCCACGTGATCGGGGTTAAGGGGCACTCCCACCGTGTGTGTCCGTGCGTGTGTGTGTGTATGATCCCTCAAGTCCTCGCTGGCTGTGGGGCTGCGCCTCCCCTTCTCTCCTCCACCGCAGCCCCACTCCACGCCGGATTGGGAGGGGAGGGCGAAAGGAAGTCCACGCTCCCCGCCAGGGCTGGCCTGACCTCCCCACTTCAGCCGCAGCCCCCCCCCCCCCAACAATGAAAAGGCTCCCCCTCCCACTTTCTCCGCTTCTCTCTCTGCGCTGAGCTATCTCCTCTCACGGGTGAAGTCCAGGGAGACTCTGCCCGGAGACCGATGACGTTCCAGAAAGTAGGATTCCCATTGGTGCTTCCGCTCGTTTTTTCGTGAGTGAGGGCGGGCTCCCGCCTGAGGGGATCTACGCTCGGATTGGTTGCTGCGGGAGGAAAGGGGGCGTTTCCCTTTTCCCCGCCTTTTTCTTCTCCGGACTGTTTGAATTTACCTCAGGATGTTCCTGACGCGTCTTTCAAAGAGATCCTGGCCTCAGTTCAGAGCCCCGATTCCGCTTTTGAGGCTGGGAGCCTCCGCGTCTTCCTCCCTTCTCTTTGAGGGCGCTTGTCGGGCGGCATCCATGGGCTCTGCTGGGCTTCCCCTGATGCTGCTGGTGGGAGCGCTGGCCCGGATCCCCGGAAGCGAAGGGGGAAAAGAGACCCCCGGGAAGGAGGGGGCTGGGCGGGGGAGGAGAGGGGATGGAAGGGGCTGTCAGGGCTCCTGGGGGGAGATCTCCTCCTGCACCAAATGCTCCAACTGACACAACTCATAACTGGACAACTCATAACTGGACACCTACATAACTGGTTAGAGGCATTCCTCTCAAACAGGCAACAAATGGTCAAAATTGGGAGCATCCTATCAAATTCTGCACCTGTCAACAGTGGTGTCCCCCAAGACAATGTTCCAGAACCAACTCTCTTCATACTCTACATAAATGACCTCTGTGATTAAGAGCAACTGCGTTCTCTTCACCCCGATGAAGCCGTCGAAGTGATGACCCGGTGCCTGGAGGCCGTGCTGTGTTGGATGGGGCGGAACAGGCTTCAGCTCAACCCATCTAAGACTAAGTGGCTGTGCTTCCTGGCACCCCGGTTCAGCCAGCTGGTTCCATCGCTGGCTGTGGGGGGGGAAATTTTTGCCCCCACAGAGAGGGCTCGCAATCTGGGTGTCCTGGATGTGCGGCTGTCATTGGAGGACCATGTGGTGGCCGTCGCCAAGGGGGCTTTTGGCCAGGTCCGTAGCATCTATCAGTTGTGGCCCTTTCTGGATCGGGATGTGTGTTGCACGGTCACTTCCGCCCTTGTAACCTCCCGCCTAGACTATGCCAATGCTCTCTCCATGGGGCTGCCTTTGAAGAATATCCGGAGGCTCCAGCTGGTGCAGAATGCGGCTGCGCGAGTGGTGTTGGGGGCTCCTCGGGGCTCCCATGTTACGCCACTTCTGCGCGAGCTGCATTGGCTCCCGGTGGCCCTCCGGGTGCGCTTCAAGGTTTTAGTTATTATCTTTAAAGCGCTCCATGGCTCGGGACCAGGATATTTGCGAGACCGCCTCCTGCCATTATCGGCCTCCCGCTGACCAATACACTCCCATAGAGTCGGCCTCCATGGGATGCTGCCGGCTGGACGGCTGGCGACCCCGAGGATGCGGACCTTTTCATTGGGGGCACCCTCCCTCTGGAACGAATTACCCCCGTAGATGAGGACCATCCCTGATCTCCTGACCTTCCGCCGTGCATTGAAAACCGATTTATTTCAGCAAGCCGGTCTGGCCTAGGGGTTTTTAGAGCTTTTAATTTGGTTTTAACTTTCTTAATCCCTTATTTTTAATCTTTTGATACGGCCAACTTATTTCTTTTAACTTTTAAATATTGTATATGTATTTTTATATGTGTATTTTATCTTGGCTGTTCACCGTCCCAAGTCCCTCCTGGAGAGGGGGGCGGTATATAAATTTAAATAAATAAATAAGTCTTAAAATTACCAAGTTTGGAGACCCCCTTGCTCTGTAGAGCTGCTTCTGCTCCTTGGGAGTTTGGGCAATGTTCCCCAGAATCGCTGTTCATGAAATTTGCGCCCCTTTTCCAACAGAGCTGGGGTCTTCTGGAAGGAGGTGACTCTTCCACCACTGCCCTGCCCCCATCTTCCCTTCTTCAGGTCAGACACCCTCCCCACTCTCACCCCATGGTTATCCCTCTGGGCTCCCCAATTGGTCTGAGGGGAGGGGTCCAGAGGTGGACCTCGGACGTGGAGGGTCTCTCCGAGACAACTGAGATTTACAGGTTCCGATAATGCTGTCAAAAATAGCCCTGATTTTAAAATGGTTGGGAAAAAAATGACAAAACAGCATGTAGGCTTGAAACCAGAGATATTTTTATTGGGTATCTTGCCTGAAGGCTGCAGTAAAGAAATGGACATATTTGATTGTTAATATTATGACGGCAGCTAGAATAGTATTTGCGCAAAACTGGAAAAATGAAAAAGCTCCTATAGAGGAGGAAGTGATAAAAGAAAATAATGGAAGGTGCAGAAATGAGTAGACTGACATTTGCCATTGGAGAGCAAGAAGAAAAAGAATATTATAAAATATGGACTCTATTTTATTCATGGTTAGATAAGAAAATAGGGAAATACAGTATAATATAATAGAAATATAACAGTTATGATAAAGTAATACAAAGATATGTTGTAAGCGATTATTATATATTATGCTTGATTACATGGAAATGAATGATATTATAAATTAGGTTTTATAATAGTTGAATTCTGCTCCAAAAAATTGAGATTAATTGGTAATAACAGTCTGATAATGATTTGATAATAATATGAGGTTAAATGGATTGTAGTTATATATGATATGAATTGTAATTTAAAAATAGGATGGAATTACTGTTGATATTATGGAGAAGAGATATATACCAACTGAGACACTGTATAATGGAAAGAAGATTTTATGCAATATTGTATGTTTACTATTTGTTTATGTTTCTTGTTTAAAATAAAAAAAAACATTAAAAAAAATAGCACTGATTTTCAGGAATGTCTGCGGGACACAGTTGACCACAAAGGGGAAGGTTGAGAAGAAGCATGTGGTATTGAGGACACTAAGGAGATGGGAAGGACCTAGCAGGAGCCTGATTTCCACCAAGAAGGACCCAGTGTGAAAAGGTTTCGGGGAGATTCTATACTCCGACTCGCCCCTCAAGCATATTCTACTCATTCCATGTTCCCCTCCTCCAGGAAGTCAGGGCAATGTCCCCCTTCTCTTCTGACTTGTGACTGCATCATTGTCTGGAATCAATTCGGCCGAGTGGACCAAACTCCCCAGTTTCCCCCAACCGTCCCAGAAAAAAGACAGGCTCTTTTATAAGAAAGGAGGAGATTTAACAAGAGGTTCTTTGGTTGAAAGAGAAATTTGCTCTCTCAAATGAGTGCACGTTGGCCAACGGAAGGTGGTGTAGAGCAGTACAGAAGCAGTCTTGCAAATAAGAAGTGGCAGCTGTTAAGAAAACACGGATTCACCCTAGGAGAACGGGAAGGGGTGAGAAAGAACCTCAGAGTTGTCCTGCCTTGATGCTGTTTGGTGCCAGAGGGAACGAAAGGGAGACGCTTTCAAGATTCTGCAACTATAATCCATATCAGGAAACTCGGGTTCTAATATTTCTTGTGTTGGTGGATTCGCAGCCTGATGTACCTCAAAGGATTGACAGATGGGAAACCCCCAGTGTCTGTGCTCCGAACGGACATGGGTCCAGGATGGAAGAGAATTAGCCTATGGGGCCGGTTGGTACTGGGGAGGGTCTGGATTTTCACATTTGCTTGAAGTCTCATCATCTGAGGGGAGAAACCAGGTTCTCTAAGAGAAGGAATTGGCTCAGGGAAACTCGGTCATGGATCTCTGATTCGGGTTCTTCAGTGGTCACTTGGCGAGGCCTGGACTAGAACACAGAACAGTTCAACGTTCTGACTGACCAACCAAATCAAGTACAGTCTTGACAATCCAATCTCTTAACGCAAAACTTTATTGAGTACATTGTATCGGCAAAGAGGAGGGCAAAACCAGTGGTGGGATTCACATATTTTTTACTATGTTCTGTGGGCGTGGCTTGGTGGGCGTGGTAGGGGAAGGCTATTGCAAAATCTCCAGTCAGAAGTGGCATTTGTGGGTTTTTCCGAACTATTCAAAATTTCTGCTACCGGTTCTCCAGAAGACCATCTCTGGGCTAAGCCATATCTAACTAATTCCCACCCAGAGCCACATAGTTGAAGTTCAGGTTCTGCCTCCCCCTATTAGACCAGGACTCCCATTGTCCAATGGAGTCTCCTGGTGGTGTTGTGAGACAGTCTGGGAAACTCCTGCTGAAGGGTCCTTGGTTCCCATAGCTGTCATCTTGGGTAGCTCTCTCTTATAATTTGTTGGAAGCAGAGAAGCGATGATAGTTGCAACAGGAAAAACGCCTTTAAACCTTGACTTTCTGGTCTCTGATGGAAAGGGAAACAATCAGAAGTTTTGTTTTTACTTGAAGTTCATCATGTCTTCTGTGTAACAAGGAGCATTTCTGTTCTTGCGCACCAGATCATCAATCATGGTCATCAGTTCGGCCACCTGAGCCTCTCGTTCCGCTCCTTCCGCCTTGTTGTTGAAAGCCAGGCAGCGATTCCCGTATTCAGCAACATATGTCTTCAGGTTTTTGTCTTGGGATGATAAGAAATTTTCAAGAGGTTTACCTTCCAGGACATCTTTGTGGCTGAACAAGAGGATGGTGTAATTCTTGACTTTAGGGCCAAAAATCTCTTTGATCTGCTGAGCCACGTCCTTCTCCACCTCGAAGAAACAAGAAGGATGCATCACCTGCAAAATGACGTGGGGACCCGGAGAGCAAAACTTAACACACTTGCTCACTTCTACAGCAATCTCTTTCCGGGGACGATGGGTATGGAAAACGCCAGGCGTATCAACAACCACAACCTTCCTGCCTTTCAGCTGTGCCTCCTCCTTTTGGCATGCTTCGGTTACTGAGTAAGGTGACATACTAGACTCAAAGACTTTGCTTCCCAGGATTGTGTTTCCTGTCGCACTTTTCCCATTTCCACATTTGCCCACCAGGATGATCCTCCGTTCAGGCCCTGCAACCCAAAGGGGAGAGGAGAGAAAAAGGGCACTGGTCAGCAGCATACTTTATTTTATTTATTTTTATTTATTTGTCAATTGTTTACAAGATAATAGGCATAAGTAAAACATAGTTATGAATACATGGATACATATAAGAAAAATAAAATATAAAAGAAACAATAGGACAGGAACGGTAGGCACGTTGGTGCGCTTATGTATGCCCCCTCCAGACCTCTTAGGAAAGGGGTGAGGTCAATAGTAGACAATCTAAGGTTAAAGTTTTGGGGGTTTGGGGAAGAAACCACAGAGTCGGGTAGAGCATTCCAGACATTGACCACTCTGTTGCTGAAGTCGTATTTCCTGCAATCAAGTTTGGTGTTTTAATCTTGTATCTATTGTTTGCTCTTGTGTTGTTATGGTTGAAACTGAAGTATTCATTGACAGGTAGGACATTGCAATGTATGCTTTTATATACCATGCTTAGATCGGACCAAAGGTGGCATAGTTCTAGGTTTTCTAGGTCTAGAATTTCAAATCTGGTGGCATAAGGTATTCTGCAACGAGTAGAGGAGTGGAGAACCCTTCTTGTAAAATATTTCTGGACTTTCTCAACTGTGTTAATATCAGATACATAATGTGGGTTCCAGACTGATGAGCTGTATTCGAGTATTGGTCTAACAAATATTTTGTATGCTCTAGTTATTAGTGTAATATTACCAGAGAAAAAGCTACGTAAGATTAGGTTAACAACTCTTAACGCCTTTTTGGCTATGTAGTTACAGTGGGCTCTAGCACTTAGGTCATTTGAGATGAATACTCCAAGATCCTTGAGAGAGTTTGGATCATCAACAAGGACTTGACTATTCAGATCGTAGCCTGTCCCTCTACCCAGGAGAGTAACTTCCACCCCCTCCGTCCGCCAACCCAACCCAAGGGACCAAGACTTTACCTCGGATGCCTCCAGCCATTTCTAGACACATCGCACAGCACAAAACCCGGGATTTCTGCGTGAAAAGAAAACCGGAGTCAGCCAAAGGAGAGGCTGCCTTTCAGGGAGGTTGCAAGAATTCCCTTCCCTCAGAAATCACAGGGAGGAATTGTAAGGGGGAATGTAAAAAAGGGACATCCCCTCCTCACTGACCTTGAGGCTAACTCATCTGATCCTTTCCCCACCCCTCATTCCACCCCCTTTTATGCAGCCTTTCAATTCTTGGGATCCTGGACTTTGAGGGTTTCAGGAACGATGGGGGTTAATGTTGGAAGTTGCTGGCAGCTCCCCATAGCCATCTATGTTCTCTGGGGCTTTAGCTGCTCCTGCTGCAGTCCAGATCGTCTCCAAGGGTCACCCCAGGTTGTCTTCCCCCAGACCCCTCTCTCCCAGCCACCCACTTAAAAATTTCCAGTGATGGAGCATCCACTACATTAAGACTATTCTACTCTCTCCTCCTCCCCCTCAAGTTACCTCAGCAGGCATTCCTGTAGGACAGATGCAAGTGATCGCCTCGCTCCACTGACCGAGCCCGACTCCAGTCACAGCTGCATATCGGAATTGGTACCGAAGATTTAGGTGGACATCTTCCAGGGTGAATTGATCCTTTGGGCCTTTAGTACCGAGACTTTTCCAATTGTCTCCTGCAATCCGATATTCCACCTGGTACCTGGAAACAGAAGGCTTCCCGATGGCTGCCGGATCAATACTGATCTGGAAACTATTTGGGTGCACTTGCTCAACCTTAGGAGGGGGAGGACTTGTAAGAGCAGCTTCCAGCTCCAGACGTTCCTTGAGGACCTCCATGGTCAAGGTTAAACTTTTCATTTCCAGCATCTTTAATGAGTCAAAGAAATCCTTCATGCTCTCAGTGCTCATTTTCCAGAACATTTCAGCAGCAGCATTATGGCTTCCTCCATGTTCTCGGGGAACAAAGAGAGCTGAATGGTTGAATCTGAAGTGAAGAGGGGTCCCTGACTCATCCTGAGCAAGTGGCAATTCAGCCTCCTTGAGGGCCTCCAGGACAGGTGGGGTCCCCCCATCTGCAAAGGTGATCAGGAGTTGGATGTTATCCTTCAGGTCTTTTCCCAACATGGAGAGCATGGAATCAAAAATGCGTTTCTGGGCATGAGTTGAATGGGCAAGGAAGGCCTGGGCCACGAAGCAGATGGCATCCACGTGGTCAATGCCCCTTGGGGTGGAGAAAAACTCCAGGAGCTGCTCCCCAAGCAGTTTGTCTTGTTCTGTGTCTCTAAATCCTGGCGTGTCAATGATGGTGAGAGAATAGGGAATTCGGAAACCCTTCTGATGGTTCATCACGTAGGCTGTGACTTCAGACGTCCTGCTTCCAGCTTCGCTTCTCTGGGTGGTTTCATGAATGAGTTTGAATCTGCAATTATCTTCCCACTGGACACCCAGGATATAATTGATCATCCCGTTGATCAGAATGGTTTTCCCACATCCCGATACTCCCATCACCAGGATGACTTTGTTGGGCAGTTCTGGGTTCTCCTTTCCAAGCTGGTACACGAGACAGGAGGTGGAGGCATCTGAGGGGACTTTCTTCAGAGGAAGAGCAAACACCGATGGCTGGCTATCCTCCACCAGGAAGCTTTCCTGAAGGAACTGGCAAGCTACGTTGTCTGCACTTTCTTCCTCCATTGATGTGGAGACCTCCAGCTCCTCGCTGGGGACACCCAGAGCTCCATTATCACACATGGCCGACACCCGTATTTTGTATCCCGTCTGGAGCTTCAGACCTTCAATGGGATAAAACTCTGTTTTTCTCCCAGTCCTTTTTTCAGTCCACTGGTCCTTCCCAACTCCAGTCTCCACCGTTCTGTACTCCACCTTGTACTCCTTGACTACAACTCCTGGGGCAACAATACTGGGACTCATCCAGGCCACGGAGATGACAGAAGATGCTGAAGTGACCATTCTTAATTTCTCCGGAAGGCTGGTGGGAAGGGTCTTTACGGGTGGGCTCAGCTCACTGGTTTTAGAAAGGCCTGGCTTGCAACAAACAGTGTACTGGAACTGGTACTCTGTGTTTGGAGGTAGATCCTTCAGCAGGAATGTCTCCTTGGCATCCTTTGTCCTCACGGTCTTCCAGTTATCTTCCCCTGCAACCTTGTACTCTACCAGATAGTTGGAGATGGCAGCCCTTCCATATTCAGCTGGCTGAAACTTCAGCTGAACAGTGTCGTGTCTCACTTCACTGATCAGGAAAGGGAGAGGTTTTGAGGGCAACTCAAAGTTCTTACTGACCAGCTCTCCATCTTCATAAAGGTATATTGAGGCTCCTGCATTGTCCAGATCTGGAAGTGACGCCACAACAAAGCGGACCTTCTCATTGGATTGGTTGATATTGAAAAAGTCTTTCAATGACTTGGCAGCTTGGCGAGCATTGCGGGTCCATTCCTTGTCCTCAAACCAGGCCATGGATTTCTTCACCACAGGAGGGGACTTTGTTGACTTAGTTGATCCTGGCAAGAATTGCTCCTGAAGCCAATCTTTTAATCTCAGGAGAAATGGTTCCTCTTCATGTAAAGAAGTGAATATAAAGGAGACCACAAATACATTCTGGGCATCAAGAAATATTTCCTCCAGCTTGTTTTGAGATGAGATAACTTGCATTTCATTTAAAATATCCCGATAAGATTTGATATGGTTAATTTCTCTTTTCTTGGTGTCAAGAAATTCATGGAGTCTTTGGCTATTGAAGGGCGACTGGTTGACGGACATCAAGATGTCCCCCAAGGTCCCTTCCTCCTGCCCTCCTCCCCGGATGGAGGGCAACACTTTGGCCAGCTCTTTCTGGAAAATCTGCCTGTGTTGCTTGCACAGATTCTTGAACTGCTGGATCTTCCTCTTGATCTCAGGGAAGGTCTCAGCAATGGGATTCTTGGCTAGATCGTTGCTTTCCATCTGGATTTCATTGAGTTCCTCCAAGATCTTTTCAGCATCAAAGATCCACCCAACTTTGATCTCACGGACCATCTTAGCTGCTCTGGTGTCCAGCTTGGTCAGAGGGTAGAGCCAGACCTGCACAGGCACAGCCTTCTCCCCACGTTCCCCTAACAATTTTGGCAGAGTTTCGTAAATTTTCATGGCATCTCGGAAAGTCACTGGATTTTTCTCCAAAGAAAAATCTCCATAAAATGTGCAACTGAATTTGAAAGCATTCTCTTTTTCCGTCTCGTTTAGCTTCATATCAGCTTCTCCTGTGACGGATATCATCTTCGTGATTGTAACATGGAGATTTCCTTGAATATCTTTCACCGTCTCCATTGAAGAAGCTTCTCGATCAAAGACGAAGAAGGCTTGGGCTCCATAGAGGATGGCGGTGACCACATGGGTGGCTGTGCCATGCTCAAAGACAGCTGGGTGAGAGATATTTTGGATTCCTAGTTGGCTCATTGTCAGCTGTTCATATTTGGTGGTGGTTTTGTACAGAACGGTGACTCTGGCCTGTTGCTTGGATTTTTTGGTGTCATGGAGATACTCTGCTGACCCTCTCACATCAACCAGCCCTCCCAGGAAACTGGCCTTGAGGGATCCTGAGATGTTCAGGGTGGAGGCCTTGTCATCTATGCTGTCAGATGCAATGACTACAGTAGCTGTCTTGGGCTGAGGCTTGGTTGTCAGGTCCTTCTGAAGAGAACTGCAGTCCCAAAGGGTGACTCCTGCATGAAGAGAAGGACAGGCAGATAAATGTGAAACCTGACCTCCAAAAGATTTGCAGCTTGATAGAGAAGCCCCAGAGAGCTCGGACAAGGTGTCATCATTTCTCCCAGAGGATAACTTCATCTGTTCTGTCCAGCAATCACCTCAATAACCTCTTGCCTGTCTTGAAAAATACTGCAAAAAAAACCCCAAAGGCTTTTGACTGAGTAGAGAGATTTCACCATTTTCCACAGCATTTCAGTGACTTTGGTTTAGAAACCCACTCCGTGTTTGCTAGACAGGGCCAGACCTGCTGCATGGTAGGCCAAGGGCTGGATACACATCCCCAGGCAAAAGAACCTACTCAGCTACCTGAGATTAGCAGGCCCCGTGTTCAGGATGCCAGCTCTCATGTGTCTCTGGGCTAAGCCTGCACATTGATGGCAGTGCCTATCTCCCTCCCTTTCAAGTTTCCCGCCACCCTTCAGCCTCTCCTCCAGCTCCTACCTGGGATGAGGGTATCCTTGCGACAGTCGTAAAGCATCCCCAGCTGGAAGGGGCGGCCCAGGGCTGGAATTTCAACGGCATCCTCTGCCAGGGCCATGTTTGGCTCCCGTGTGTTGTTGACACGTCTGGTGCCCTGCAAGAGAAAGGAACTATCTGGGGGAAGCCAAGACTGACCAATGATTCTCTGAGGGGATGCAGGATGTGGGCACAAGCCACATTCCACCCACTGATGCTGCTCTGATTTCTGGGAAGGCTTGAGAAGGCTCTTGGCCCAGAGCAGTGGGGCAGAACAGCGGTCATAATACCCCAAATAAAGTTAAAGTTACTACAGGATAGTAGAAGTAGAGGTGGCTTCAAACTCCCTGATTGGGAACTATACTGTTATGCAGTCGCACTAGTATGGATTAAGGAGTGGTGTTGTGATTAGCCAGCAGCAGATCCAGACGGCTGGGGAGAGCGAGGACTCAGATGATGGGCCATGACCATTAGGGAGTGGACTGCTGCCTTCACAGATTGTGGGGGCTGCAGCAGTGATGAGGAGGTTCCCGAGGAGCCTGTGCCAAGTGCGTGTGAGCACAGGACTGCTCGCAGGAAAGAGCAGCTGCAGCAGCATGGGCGACTTGGGAGTAAGGCTGTAAGGTAATGGCCCCTCCTTCAAGACAGATGTGAAGCGAACGTTTTTTGTAGGAAGCAGAGATGTTTTGAAACTCGAGCCTCGTGGACTTTGCAGTATCTTAGTTGGTAATTGAAGACTCTTGTGTTGTGAAATATTCCTAGATAACCTTATCTGTATTCTTGGCAGCCTTTCAAGAACTTGGCAAGTCTTTTTCCTTATCAGAGCTAATTAGTTGTAAGCAGCCTTTTCTCTGTGAAGAAACAGTAGAAGGCTGTGCTGTTACTTGTGTTTACTGTCTGAGAACCAGGTTTGGGTCAGAACAAGTGGATATCCCTGAATAACAAAAGTATACTAACCATAGAAGGACACAACTTACAAATAGGATGGCATGCCTTTTTGTGGGAGAAAAAGAATAAAACACACTCACATTTTCAAAACCATCTAATTAGGGATGCATTATTACAGGTCTGGGGTAAAATTAAAAAAAAACCCACTACATTAAAATACCTGGTTAGCTTTCAACAATGGAAGCAACGATCTATCCAAATGCATTAGACATAACCAAAATGTTAAGATACAATCAATTGTCAGCCAACTAAGTAAGATTGAATACTAATCAAAAATTGAGAGAAGACGGAATAATTATAGACAATTGCAGACAAGATATAAAAAAGATCTACAAGAATTTGGTATTGACAGAGAACAACAAACAGATAAAATTTTATTAGGACCAGAGGAAAAATTCATAACCATAATGCACAGCTGGTGGCAGTGCTGAAGCCTCCTGGAGGCCAACATTGGCAACTCTTCCATCAAAGGTGAGATCCCTTTAGACAGGCATTTTAGGGCAGAAGAGAAGTTAAAATAGTACAGACACATTATAATACATTAATAGTGGATAATAACATCCCTGGTAAGAAAATACATGTTCTCAAACAGTTAGGGTCACTCCCTGATTTATATGAGTGGAGAGCTGATAGGTATGCATGTAAATATCATTTTTCAAAGATTGTTCTAGCTCCCAAAAATAATAATACAGCTATAATTCCCAAAAATACAGCTATAAGCTCCCAAAAATAATAATACAGCTATAATTCTGTAACCAATTTTTTGTTCTTGCAGACATTGCAGCAACACAGAAATTCCCCCACACGCATATTAGCCGGGTTTGAGTCCTGGAGGAGAAAGCCTACATACAAATTGTCTGCCTTCCCTGGCAATCTCTCTAGTAAGGGGAGAATGTACAATGACTTAGTATAGACTCTGCATAACTCATAGTACAATAAAGCATGTGAGATATCTTCGACTTCTCCTTTGACACATATGAACATCCGTTCTGTTATTGGTGTTTTCTTACACCTGCCCTGAAGGAGTGCGGAGGGGAGAATATTAAATCTGGCTCTGAAGAAAGCTATTCTTTGTTTTGGGAAGATCAGATCATTTAGACATCTTGCCAATTCCCACGCTCCCTGTTTGATTCTGTCCCTGCAGTGGCGAGCCAATCTATTTAGTTCTTTTTGGAACTCCATGTCCTTCATTCTATTTGTGAGATTATCCTTGTTGGGTTGTGAGCTTATCTTTTCTGCAGAGAAGTGCACTGTTCATTTAGGTTGGGAAAACAAGTCAAGAATCTTGGGAAACTCTGAAAAGTATGATCATAGAAGCCCAGAACAACACAATACCATGAGAAAGAAAAACAAGAAATCCAAGATGAAACCAGCATGGATGCATAAGGATCTCTTTAGCAAACTGAAAGAAAAAATGGACAAGTACAAAAAATGGAAAGGAGGACATACAACTACAGCAGAATATCAGCAGATAGCCAGAATCTGCAAAGATGAGGTCAGGATAGCAAAGACTCAGAACGAACAAAGACTTGCAACAAAAGTCAAAGATAATAAAAAAAGTTTCTTCCAACATATAAATAACAAGGAAAAAAATCAGAGAGAAGATGGCAAGGAAGTAGCAGGCAAGAGAAAGCAGAACTGCTTAACTCATTCTTTGCATCAGTCTTCACGCAAAAAGAAACTATAGCTCAACCCACCAGAAACATAATTGTAAATGAGAGACCAGAAATAAAACTTAAAATAAGCAAAAAAATTAGTAAGAGAACACCTGTCTGAACTTGATGAACACAAATCATGGGGGCCTGATGGATTACATCCCAGAGTTTTAAAGAAGCTGGCAGAAGTTATTTCAGAACCACTGCACCATATTTTTCAAAAATCCTGGAGCACTGGGGAATTACCAGAGGACTGGGAAAGAGCTGATGTGGTTCCCATCTTCAAAAAAGGAAAAAAACAGAGCTAGGAAACTATAGACCAATCAGCCTAACATCAATACCTGGGAAGACACTGGAAAAGATCATAAAAAAAAAAAAAACAGATCTACCAACATCTAGAAACAAGTAAAGTAATAACTGACAGTCAGCACAGGTTTGTTAAAAACAGATCATGCCAAACCAATCTTATTTCATTCTTCAACACAGTGGCTAAATTAGTAGACCAGCAAAATACTGTGGACATAATAGACTTAGACTTCAGTAAGGCATTCGACAAAGTAGACTACAATCTACTTCTCAGTAAGTTAGAAAAAAGTGAAATAGATAGCACCACCATCAGATGGACTTGCAACTGGCTGGCAAACCCTACTCAACGAGTAGCCCTTAATGGGTCTAAGTCTACATGGAGGGAAGTAAGCAGTGGGGTGTCTCAAGGTTCCATCTTAGCCCAGTACTCTTCAATATCTTCATTAACGATTTAGATGAGGGAATAGAAGGGGAACTTACCAAATTTGCAGATGATACTAAGCTGGCAGGAATAGCTAACACCAAGAAGATAGGCTCAAGATCCAGATGGATCTTGACAGAGTAGAACCTGGGCCTTATCTAACAAGGAAAATAAAGTCCTACACTTAGGCAAGAAAAACCCAAAGGACACATATAGACTGGGTGAAATCAGGCTCAATAGCAGGAACTGTGAGAGGGATCTTGGAGTCTTAGTGGACAACCAGCTAAATATGAGCAGCAGTGTGCAGCAGCCACCAAAAAAGCTAATGCAATCCTAAGTTGCATTAACAGAGGGATACAATCAAGATCAAGGGAGGTACTAATACCACTCTACAAAGCCTTAGTAAGGCCACACCTAGAGTACTGCATCCAGTTTTGGTCACCACACTATAAAAAAGATATTGAGACTCTAGAGAGAGTGCAGAGAAGAGCAAGCAGGATGTTGAGGGGACTGGAGGCTAAAACATACAATGAACGGTTGCAGGAACTGGGCCTGGCTAGTCCAGTGAAGAGAAGGACCAGGGGAGACAGGAGAGCAGCCTTCCAGTATTTGAGGGGCTGCCCCAGAGAAGAGGAGGGGGGTCAAGCTATTTTCTAAAGCACTTGAAAGCCGGACAAGGAACAATGAATGGAAAGGGAACAAGGAGAGATTCAACCTGAAAATAAGGAGAAACTTTCTGACAGGGAGAACAATCAACCCATGGAACAGAAATTGCCTTCAGAAGTTGTGGGAGCTTCACTGCTGGAAGCTTTCAAGAAGAGACTGGACTGCCATCTGTCAGAAATGGTGTAGAGTCTCCTGCCTGGGTGGGGGGGGGGGGGTGGACTAGATGACCTCCAACTTTGTTAATCTGTACCTGACATGGAGACATCTGCCCACTTTGTTCCTTCGCCCCTCCTGGAAGGAGCCCCTCAACCTTGGGGCCTTCAGCCAACTCCCCCACCCCCAACCACCCACGGCAGGCTTTCAGGGGAGGAGGAACAAGAGCAAAGTGGTTTGTCTCTAGCCCCTCCCATTCTCTCTCCCCTCCCTCCACAGCACAGAGAGCAAAGTCTGATCCTCTGGAAGGATCACAGTGTGGAATCTAGCTGGGAAAACTCCTGGGGAGTTGGGATTGAGAGTCATAATGGTGGTGGTGGGGCTTTGGAAGAAGGTATCCCCTCCTTCCCTCCCTCCCATTCCAGCTCTCCCCTCGTTGGGCTGCCTGCACAGAATTCAGCAGCCTTCCGAAAAGGAGCAACCCCTCTGCCCTCTCCCCAGTTTCCTAGATTATCCCCCTCCCCAAGAACACAGGTGCTTCTGTGCCACCTCTGGGGCTTTTTTGTCTGGGGAAGCCACCCAATGTTGAGGGGCTCTGGTGTCCTATCAACTCCGAGAATTTCTGACAGAGGAGCGACTGCTTGTTCTCGTGTAACAACACCGATTAGCCCAGTCCAAGACCCACCTTCTTTCCACCAGGTACCGAGGAACAGCCCTGTCCTCCCACCACTCCACTCTGCTGGATCACCAAATGCCAACTCGGGGGTCACGGCGCTTCTGGGAGGGTCCTCACCTGGTCAGAGGAATCCAGAATCCGTGCTGGCAGATGGATCTCTCGTTCTCTGTGGCTGCACAATCTCTCCGTCCTTTGAACTGCTGATGGGGTTTATGATGGGAACACAGTTCAGAGATTGTAAAATCCTTGCAAGCCATCAATTGCTCTTACTCTATTATCACCTTTCTTGCCAGAGTACAACATGCGTACAATGAGATTGGCTGAAAACTCATCAATGTGCAGAAATGATCAGATTAACTATGGTATTAAAAATAAGGAATGACATTTGAAATTAGAGAACAAGAAGATAAACAATTTTATATTATATAGGACTTATTTCATCAATGGCTAGAGAAAAAGAAATGGCAATGAAACAGATTAGGAAGTTTCGTAATTAGAAGCTCAATAGATTGATATAGAATATAATATAAAATGTATAACCATTGGATGAATATATAATATAAATGTATAATAAAATCTAGAATATCTCATATAAAACAATGGAATAATAGTTTAGTCAAATGAATGATTAATTTCTGATAAATATATAAGCATATGCTAGATTGACAATTTGAGAATCTATACAGCTTGTGAGTAAGGACTATGAAAGGATAGCACAAAAGATTTGTAACCAACTGACACACTGTATGTATATAATTGGAAGATGGTTTTATGTTTTTATGTTTCTGTCTATATATATTTGTCTTAAAAAATAAAAATCTTTTTAAAAAATAAGGAAGGTGATTTTTTAAAAAAAATATTAAATATGTGGTATAATTGGCTAAAAAAAAAAGGAACTAAAGATGTTTAGTGAAAACGACCAAAGAAACCCTAAAGAATTGAATATATGACATATGTGTATGTAAATGTGTATATATGTAAAATACTGTCAATATATAAATATGGTAATTTAATAATAACATAAATAAGTAAGGACAGTAAATAAATGATAGATTTATTGGTAATAAATGAATCAAATTGTCACTGAAGAATATGCATACTGTTATAACAATGCTGTAAAATGTGAGTATTTGTTTTCTTTTTTAAAATTTTCCTGAAATCCTGAATAAACTTTATTTTAAAAAAAGAGAAAGAGATTGGCTGAGAGAGAGGAAAGAAAAAGAAAGGGAAAGAGAGAAACAAGTAGCAAATTAAAGAAAGGGCAAAAGAGAACAAGAGTATTAAGTTTAGCACACTGTTTCATGTGTTATTCAACCTCTTACTCTTCGATTACTTAATCACTCAATTATTAAATATTCTAGAATAGTTATGCATTTAATGAATATGTACTTTACAAATATTATTTACACAGTTTCCAAACTTCTTTTACCTTGGCAAGCCATCAATTATTATTACTTTATTATCACTTATAGATTTTTATGTGTATGTATATTGTGTCTTTCTGATCCAAATGAGACAAGGTTGAATCCAACAAAATGAAACTTAATGTGGAGAAAAGTAAGATTTTACACCTGGGCAGGAAAAACAGATTACAGGAAATCTGGCTCAAAACCAGTAATTGTGAGGGACCTTGGGAGTCCGAATGGATGTTCATTTAAACATGAGTCACGTGTCTGCAGCAGCAGCCAAAAAAGCTAATATAATCCTTGATTGTATAAACAGTAGTATAGAATCAAAATCATGTGTGAAGTATTAGTACCATTTTATAAAGCCTTAGTAAAACCACATCTGGAATACTGCATTCAGTTTTGGTCATCAAATTACAAAAAAGATGTTTGAACTTTGGAGAAAGTGCAAAGAAGAGCAGCTAAGATGATTAAAGGCCTGAAGACTAAAACATATGAAGAACTGTTGCAGGATTTGGGGGCGGCTCGTCTATAGAAAAGGATTAGGAGTGACAGGATAGCAGTATTCCAGTACTTGAGAAGTTGCCACAAAGAGCAGGGGGTCAATTTATTTTCCAAAACACCAGGGGGCAGGACAAGAAACAATGCATGTAAAATAATCAAGGAGAGTAGCAACCTCGAATTAAGGAGAATCTTCCTTACTGTGAAGACAATTAACCAGTGGAACAGCTTTCCTTCGGACACTGCGGTGGCTTCATCACTGGACATTTTAAAGAAGAAACTGGATTGTCTGAAAGAGATCCTATAGGAGTATCTATAGATCCTGAAATGGTATAGGATCTCCTGCTTGAGCCAAAAGTGTGGATAGCGTCACCAGTCGCCAAGAACTTGTACTGGACTTAGCACTTCAGGCACCAGGACTCCGTCAATTTCTGGATGGATAGAAGGAGAAAGTTGTGTCTCTGGGGAGTATTTAAAAAGAAAGACAATCTACCGATTCACTAGTAGATCCAGAAGTGAATTAAGATCTCTCTCCAGCAACTCCCATCTTATCAAATTGGAACCCCAAAATGTTATCAGTAGATTTTTGTCTAAAGTCTTGTCTTAGGCAATATTTATCTTCCAAAAATGGTTAAGATAAGCAGTTAAAACACTACAAAGGCTTTCATACAAAGTTTTCTTTTATTGCCTCATATTAGGCATCCTCGAGTTATAACTCGAGAGTTACGTTGAGATTCATCTAATGTCCAATGTTTGCATAGTCGTCTTCACAGTGTGAAAAGATGCTTATCTTCATCCCATAACGATATAGCAAAGGGAAAGACTCCAGCACGATGCTGGGATCCAAGCAAGTATGACTGAAACTCCTCCCAACCCAACTAGGTCACTTCAGTGACCATTCAGGATTACAGATGTGACCACATGACATGAACTACATCTCTCATGAGGCCTCAACTACATTTCCCATGAAGCATTCCCTTAAGGGGACAGCTCCCAATTCCCAACTAACTATATAACTGTTTAACCAGCACATCTAAAATTAAGTTAATTTTGGGTTGGGACATAAAAATGATTCATGCTATTTGATTGTTTTCCTACTAAAAGTAATCGATACGAGTTGAAGATCTTTTCAATAAAATGCCACATTGAAACTTTTCAATTTCCACTGATTTAAAAATGCTCCATCCATTTTCCTGCTGAAATATGTTTTCTCATCCAGAATTTGCATTTCTGGTTCAAACAAAGCATTTCTGGTTCAAAATTTTCCCTTTGTAAAACCACTGCCTTTTTTTTTTAGCTATTCCACAAAGATCTTTAATGTTCCCAGATGCAAATGGGCTTATTATGAAAAACAACAGCAATCCACACCTGAAAGGTCCTTTGCTTTAAACTCTGCTTTGAATTCCAAATAACAAAGTGAATGTTCTTCCCCTTTATAGAATTAAGTTATTGAAAACAATCCCTCCGAGAGAGAAACATTGTTAGCAAAGTACTCTGAACAGGACTCGATCTTTTTAGGACCATCTTTGGAGGGGGCTCATTCAGACCCCCCACCCCATTAATCCATCCAAGAGTTGTGCCAGTTGGAGCATTTGGTGAAGAAGGAGATCTCCCCCCAGGAGGCCTGACGGCCTCTCCCATCCCTTCTCCTTGCCGGGTCTCCTTCCCACCTTCGCTTCCGGGGATCCGGCCCAGCGCCCCCATCACTAGCATCAGGGGGAGCCCAGCAGAGCCCATGGATGCCGCCCGACAAGCGCCCCCAAAGAGAGGGGAGGAAGACGCGGAGGCTCCCAGCTCCAGAGGCGGAATCGGGGCTCTGAACTTAGGCGAGGACCTCCTTGATTCCCTTCCTTGAAAAACGCGTCAAGAACATCCTGAGGTAAATTCAAACACCCCAGAGAAGAAAAAGGCGGGGAAAAAGAGAAACGCTCCCTTTCCACCCGCCCCAACCAATCAGACCTCAGATCCCCTCAGGCGGGAGCCCGCCTCCACTCACGAGGAACGAGCGGAAGCACCAATGAGAATCGTCGCTTCTGCAGCGTCATCGGTCTCCGGGCAGAATCTCCCTGGGCTTCACCTGCGAGAGGAGATAGCTCAGCGCAGAGAGAAGCAGAAAAAGTGAGAGGGGGAATCTTTTCATTGTTTGGGGAGGCTGCGGCTAAAGGGTGGCGGGGTCTGGCCAGCCCTGGGGCACCACACACACACACACACACACAAACACGGTGGGAGTGCCCCTCCCCCGATCACGTGGGGTCACGGCCCTCCCCGCCCCTCCCCAAAGCTTCTGCCTTTGGCTCCCTTCCTGGCAAAGGGGCTGCCGGAGAGCCGGTTTCACCCCCGGCGCTGAAGGGTTTTCTGACCCACCGTAAATGGAAGGTCAGTTCTGGTCCAAGAAGGGCGGTTGTTGATCTGAATGGGGGAGAAATACGAGGGGTGGGGGGAATAGCGGGAATCCCTGGCAGAGGACGGTGAAGAGAGCAAAGAAAGTGGAGGGTCCCCTCAGGGCCTCCATGAACCCCCCCCCCCTTGAGATGCAGCCGCCCCCCCAAGACTGAAGGGATCCCCGTTCCCTCCTGGTGAAGTTAGAAAGAATTCTGCCCAGAGACCGATGACGCTCACGCAGGGAGGATTCCGATTGATGCTTCCGCTCATTACTCGTGAATGAAGGCGGGCTCCCCCTG